>JBBPTX010000088.1:0-72978 GCA_038094595.1 Pulveroboletus aff. annulatus
CTAGATGATGTCGGCTACGCCAACATCACCGGCTCCCCGAGACCCGCTTTTTGGGACTTGTAAGGAATCCTCGCCATAGCTTCGGGTTACTAAGGGGGTAATGTTACGACTCGCTCGCAGGACGAACGCTTTTTCCCTTCTATCAATATCAGACTAATACTTTCTGTTTCACACGCTTAAACTCATTCTTTCCATGTCATTCTACGACATTCCCTACATCTTGTAAGCGTGCTTATTCCCCCACCACACAGGTACTCTTTATCTTCTAATCTTCTCACGCCGAATGCGCCGGCCCTTAACGTTTCCTTCCCATGTGTGGTCTTGCCATTGGTTCTCTATTTCTAACGCTGCTTCCCATGCCGGCCCTTAATCGTTGTGACATGTAACCGTCACGCTCTTACTCTACTATATAAACCCTTCAACAGGGTCGTCCCTTTTCTCCTCAGCTTAGTTCTACCTACAGCTTGTCGCCTAGTTAGTACTAGCAATCCACTCTTGTTACTCCTTGCATCTTCGCTCTACCATTAAGTGAGCGCTTCGCACTATGGCTCACCCGCCTTCGTGTGTCTCTACCTCGAACCTTCGACCCACTCGTCAAGCTAGACAGCGGTTACCCTTTGACCCGTCAACACCCTTGACGGTACTATCGACCCAGCATCCCCACGGCTGGTCCTACGTTGTCGTCGACACGAATGACTGAACCCTCGACCCTACTAGGTGTTAGTAGGTCTATGCGCGACCATACCCACGGCCACACGTAACAAGGTCTGTGATGATCACAATGTATTAAATTCGTATGTGTAATCAGTGGGGTGAAAGGTGAAGAGCTGAAGGTGAAGCCCACTGATCTAGAAGGGCCTGTAGATCCCCTGTGTCTAGCACAGTGTCTAAGTCGGGTTTTCCCTTGATAAGATAAAGAAAGCATTCTTATGCGCAAAGTAAAGTTGAAAAATATATAGCTGTAACAGAAGGGAGAGCCATGGAGATATTGTCTCCAGGCTTTGAAACTGCGTATAATGGCCAAGAGCTCCCAGTCGTGGATGTTGTAGTTTTGTTCCATAGAGGAGAACAACTATGATAACTAAGAACAGGGGTGCCAGTCCCTGTTTGTGTCAGTTTGTAAGAGAATACCACCTGACGCATGTTTTGAAGCATTGATGGCCATGGCAAATGGACAGGAAATATTGGACATAAAGAGGATGGGCTTACAAAGGAACAACTCCTTGACTTGTTTGAAGGTGGTTTGTTGAGTGGACAACCAAGACCAGGGCTTGGCCTTCTTGGTGAGGTCAATAAGGGGACAGGCAATATTCGAATACCCAGGGATGAATCATCTATAGAAATTAGCGAAACCAAGGAATGAGCAAACATCTTTGACTTTCTGTGGCATAGGCCATTTGGCAATTCCATCGAGCTTGACAGGGTCCATGGCGAGTTGTCCTTCCTTGACTATCATTCCGAGGTATTCAACTTCAGAGATGGTGAACTGGCATTTCTTCAGTTTAAGGTGGAGATCTAGGTTGGTCTTTCATTGGAGGATGCGGTGATTGTGTTCAGTGTGGATTTCATCATCTGGCGAGAAGATAAGTAGGTCATCTATGTAAATAACCAACCACCCCTTGGCAATCATGTCACGGAAGGAGTCATTTATGAATCATTGAAACATCATAGGGGAGTTGGTCATATTGAAGAACATAACCATTGGCTCAAAGAGTCCCTTGTGTGTGAGGAAGGCACCTTTTCATTGGTGCCCATCCTTTATATGTATATTGTTGTATCCCCATTGTATATCAAACTTCGTAAAAATGCGAGCTCCTTTGAGTTTATCAAGGAGATCAGAGATTAAGGGAAGAGGGTAGGCATTGCGAATGGTGTGTTCATTGAGATATCTATAATCCTGGCATGGGTGGAGTTTGCCATCTTTCTTTTTAACAAAGAAGAACAGCAATGCTTGAGGAGAGTTTGAGGGGTGGATCTTGCCAGCAGCAAGGTTTTCATTGAGGAAATCCTTGGTTGCTTTCTTCTTGTTGGGTGTGAGTGGATAGAGTTTACCGATCCTGGGTGAGAATGATTCCTTGACATTGATCTCGTGGTCATAGGATCTGGAGGGGGGAAGAGAGTCGGCAGACTCTTTGGCAAAGACTGGCACAAATTCTTTGTAGGTGTTACGCGTGGCCCTTGGGTGTGGTCGCGCGTAGACCTGCGAAGCCTAGAACAAAGGATTCGTGGAGTGACGGTTGAGAATATCCGTCCAGGAGATCGGCCGTAGGGTTGCCGAATTCTGAGTCTACCAAGTGGGGTGCGAGGTAGTCGAAGGTTGCCTACGTCACACTGACGATAGGGTCAAGGGTTCGGGGTAAGACACACACGGACGCGGTGAGCGTTTGATGTGTGAAGCGTTCACTCAAGTGTAGAACGAAGACACAAGGTAGATTGCTAGAGCTAACTAGGCGATAGCCGTAGGTAGAACTAGGTTAAGGAGAAGTAGTATGCCTTGTTGAAGGGTTTATATAGTGAAGAGAAAGGTGTGACGGTAACGCGTCACATGGTTAAGGGCCGGCGTGGCAAACGGCGTGAGAAGAGCAGAAACCAATAGCGAAACCACGCATAGGAAAGGGGCATAAGGGCCGGCGCATACGGCGTGAGAAGAACAGAAGAAGAACGAGTACCTGCGCGGTGAGAGATAAGCACGCTTACGAGAGATATGGAATGTCGTAGAACGACATGGAATGTAGCGAGTTAAGCGTGAGAAAAGAAACGAGTGTCAGTTCGTAATGTTAAGTAAAGAAAAAGAATAGACCCTGCAGCGAATCGTAACAGGTGGCCCTTGGGTATGGTCGCGCGTAGACCTACGAGGCCTAGGGTCGAGGAGACGAGGTGCGACGGTTGAGAATATCCGTCCAAGGTATCGGCCGTGGGGTTGCCGATCAGAGTCTACCAAGCGGCGGGCGAGGTAGTTGAAGGTAGCCTATGCTATACTAGCGATAGGGTCAAGGGTTCGAGGTGGACACACTTCAATCGCTGAGAGCGTTGATGTGTGAAGCGTTCACTCAAGTGTAGAACGAAGACACAAAGGTAGATTGCTAGAGCTAACCAGGCGCAAGCCGTAGGTAGAACTAGGTTAAAGAAAAAGGAATACGGTGCCCTGTTGAAGGGTTTATATAGTGAAGAGAGGTGTGTGATGGTAACGCGTCACGTAGTAAAGGACCGGCGTGGTAAGCGGTGTGAGAAGAGCCGAAGCCAATAGCAAAACCACGCATGTGAAGGAAACATAAGGGCCGGCGCATACGGCGTGAGAAGAGCGGAAGATAAACGGGTACCTGCGCAGTGAAGGATAAACTCGCTTACGAGGTAGGTGGAACGTCGTAGAACAACGTAGAATGGTGGCGAAGTAAGCGTGGAAAAGAAATGAGTGTCAGTCCGTGATTCGAAGTAAAGAAAAACAGTAAACCCTGCAGCGAATCGTAACATTACCCCCTTAGTAACTCCGAAGCTACGGCGAGGACTTCTTACAATTCCCGAAAAGCGGGTCCGGGAGAACCGGTGATGTTTGCATACCCGACATCGTCTAGCTCATCTTGGTCTTCCACGGAGAATCCCTCGGTGGGGGAGGAAGGGGGAAGGTGGTAAGACTGCTGCGAGGAGGAGGAGGAGTGTCGAGAGGAGCGACGAGAGTTGCTGGTTCTTTGGACGATTTGTCCGTTCCGGAACGCGGCTTGGGGTCGGCGAGGACGAGAGGAAGGAGAGGCGCGTGGGGTGGCGGCGGTGGATGAGATGCGGGAGGCGAGGGAACGAGGGGGTCCCGGGCAGCGTGCGAAGGAATGTCCTGGGGCGCGACGATTGCAACCCCGGCAAGTGTACTGCTGGCAAGAAAGCTGAGTATGACCGAGACAGTGGCAAGTAAAACAGCGCTGGTTGAAGCGGGGGTGCCCGATAAAGACTCGATCTCTCCCGTTACGACCTGTCCACCAGTCGTTGAAGGTTTGTCTATGGATGGGCGACCCATCCCGGAGTGTAACATCGCCAAGTCCTCGACCAGCGGCGGCTAAGTCTCGGAAATGGTTATCCACGTCAAGGAGGAAGGTATCATACCCAGACTGGAACCCAGTAGAGTAAAGGGAGTGACGCGCGTGATAAATGTAGTCCATCATGGTCCGGCCAAGCGTGGTGTGAGGGAATACGGGTCCTGACCCAGAGATAAAAGAGGCAATGCGGTTGAGCTGCATGGCCGTATCGAACCAAGTATAAAGTGGGGAGCCTTCTGCGGCGTAAACACTAATGGGTACCCGAAGACGATCGTCAGATAAGAACATATGAATGCGAACATATTCCTCATCGGTGAATCGCTCTTCTCTGAGGTGATTGGTGTGGCGATGACCTGAGACATCAAGGGGGACTTGAGTATCCCATCCCGAATGGACTTCCAGGGATTCGGAGCTCGGTGCTCGGATGAGGGCAGGGCGGTGGACGCCTAAGAATGAGGGAGGTCCAGGAGAAGGTTCCCGATGGGGCGGAGGGGTAAACGCTGGAGAGGTCTGGATCCTGCCAGAGACGGGGGAGACATGGGAGGGTGGAACACCGCCAACAAGAGTGGTGAAGTTGACAGGTTGTGGGGCGGCGGGGATAGTAGGAGAGATCCCCTCGGTGTCGGTAGAGGGAAGACGGACGGCATTCGGGTTGGTAGATGGAGCGGCAGCGGGGGTGTCGACATGGTTGGTGGAGAATTCGATGGCCATTAGGAGGAGGTGGAACGGGTTGATCTGCGACGTGGTGGGCGTTCGGGTGATTGAGAGAAGGCGGTGGGGTGTCGTTTTTTATAGTCGTCGAGTATCTCCGACGAGTGTTTCAAATTCCGCTCGGGTTCCCAGGAGTCTTCTTCGGCAGAGTACCCTTTCCATCGGATTAGGTACTGACGGGACGATGGCATGCCACGATGCCGTCGGATGGCTTCGATTTCATATTCTTCTTGTCCTTCGACAAGATCCGGAGGTGGCGTGGGGAAGTTCGGACCATGTACAAGGTTTTTGCGATAGGGCGATAAGAGAGAAGCGTGGAACGTGTTGTGAATTTTCCACGTTTGTGGGAGTCGGAGGCGGTAAGTGACGGGAGATAAGACGTCCGTGATGGTAAAAGGTCCTTCGCGTTTTGCGGCGAACTTCGGATCTTGGACCGACCTTTTCAGATTTCGTGCTTCTAGCCAAACTTTGTCTCCTTTAACAAAGGGTTTGAACGTGGAGCGGGTTCTGGTCGCCATAGTTTGACGGGCAAGTTCGTGGGCCGCGAGAGCTTCATTTCGTAAAGCGGATAGGTTTCGAAGTCGTTCTTCGACGGCGGGGATCTTGGTTTCGGCGATTACTGAGGGGAGGGCACGGGGTTCGTAACCCATCATGAGAAAGAAAGGGGATTTCCCGGTGACAGAGTGAGGGCGGTGATTGTGGGTGAATTCGGCGTGAGAGATGTGATCGGACCAGGAGGAGGGGAGATTTCCGCAATAGATGCGGAGATACGTCTCGACTTCTTGATTTACACGTTCGGTTTCGCCGTCCGTCTGAGGGTGATACGCAGTAGAAAGGGAGAGGTCATAGCCAAGGAGGCGTCCGAGTTCTTTGGCAAAGGCAGAGGCGAATTGGGGGCCTCGATCCGAGATGACTTTGTTGTAGAGGCCGAATCGTTTGTAGACTTTGTGGAAAAAGAGATATGCAATCCCTTCAGCAGTAACGGTTTTCTTCGTAGGGCAAAGAATTACCCCCTTCGTAAGGCCGTGGTCCACCACGACCAAAAGACTATCGAACCCCCCAGAGAGAGGGAGGTCGGTGATGAGGTCACAAGAGATCTGTTGGAACGGGCGGGAGCAAGACGAGGGGATCGGGGTGAGCAGAGGGGAGGACGGATGGGTGTTAGTCTTGTTCTGTTGGCAAACGGCGCAACCTGCCACGTAAGAACGGACAAAGGTGGCGAGTCCGGGCCACCAAAAGTCGGCAGCGACGAGCTGGCGAGTTTTGAGGAAGCCGGGATGGCCGGCAGAGAGGTGGTCGTGGCAACGGGCGACGATGGAACGACGGAGTGGTTGGTCGTCTGGGACGTAAACGCGGTCTTGGTAGAGTAGTACGCCATCACGATATTGCCAGTCCGAGAGGCGGGAGCGGGCGGCAGGGGGAAGTCGGCCGTCGATTTCCTGAAGCTTGTGGAGGACTAGGTCGTCGGAGGCAGAGGCGGAGGAGATGACGGAGGAGAGTGCGGAGTCGATGATGCGGACGAAGAGGGAGTCAGGGAGGAGTGTAACGCCGGTGTTGTCATCGTCAATGTGGGGAAGGAGATCTGGGCAGTGAGAAAGGGCATCCGGGCCAGCGAGATGGGAACCGGGGACATGGGTGATGCGGTAGTCGAAGTCTGCTAGATCTAGCATCCAGCGAGCTTGGCGTCGGTTGAGGTCCTGGGGGCGGCGGAAATACGTAAGGTTTTTGTGGTCAGTGAAGACTGTAACGGGGAACGGGGAACCGTGGAGATAGTGCCGCCAAGCCTTGAATCCTCGAAGGACGGCGAGGAGTTCTCGGTCGTGTATATCGTAATTTCGTTCGGCGGGTGCGAACGTCTGAGAAAGGTAGGAACAAGGGTGCCAATCACCATTCGAATCGGTCTGAAGAAGGATTCCCCCTGAGGCATACTTGGAGGCATCCGTAGCAATGGCGAAGGGTCGGGTGATATCGGGCATGAAAAGGATGGGTCGTTGTGTGAAGAGGGTTTTTAGGTGGTCGAAGGCAGTTTGGCGGGCGGGCGACCAGTCCCATGGCTGGGTTTTCTTCGTGAGGTCGATGAGGGGTCGGGCGACATCAGAGTATCCTGGGATGAATTTTCGGTAGAAGTTGGCAAATCCTAGGAAGGAGCGAACGTCTTTAACTTTCTTGGGAGTGGGCCATTTTGCGATGCCGTCTAGTTTGACGGGGTCCATGGCAAGCTGCCCTTCTTTGACAATCATCCCGAGGTATTCGACTTCGGGGACGGCGAAGTTACATTTTTCCAGCTTGAGGTGTAGATCAAGCTCCGTCATTCGTTGGAGGACGCGGCGGGTTCGTTCGGTGTGGGTGTCCTCATCAGGGGAGAAGATGAGGAGGTCGTCCATATAGATAACGAGCCACCCTTCAGCGATCATATCGCGAAAAGAGTCGTTCATAAATCGTTGAAACGTGGCGGGGGAGTTGGTCATTCCGAAGAACATGACCAAAGGTTCGAAGAGTCCCTTGTGCGTGAGGAATGCTCCCTTCCATTGATGTCCGTCCTTGATCCGGACGTTATTGTATCCCCATCGGACGTCGAACTTCGTAAAAACTCGGGCGCCCTTGAGTTTGTCGAGGAGGTCGGTGATAAGGGGAAGGGGATATGCGTCACGAATGGTGTGTTCATTGAGGTATCGGTAATCCTGGCAGGGACGTAGTTTCCCGTCCTTCTTTTTAACGAAAAAGAACGGAGACGCTTGGGGGGAAGTGGAAGGACGGATCTTTCCGGCGGCGAGGTTTTCGTTTAGGAAGTCGTCAGTGGCTTTCTTTTCTTCTGGGGTTAGGGGGTAAAGTTTCCCAATCTTTGGGACGAAGGAGTCCTTGACATTGATTTCATGGTCATACGGGCGAGAAGGGGGAAGTGAGTCTGCCGTTTCTTTTGAGAAGACGGAGGCAAAGTCCCGGTAGGCGTCCGGGAGGGTGACTTTGGGTTTTGCCTTTTCTGCAGCGGCGGCAAGTTCAGTAGCAGTGGTTATTTTCGCAACGAGTTTCGGGTGTGTCTGGTGATATCTGGACCCGGTGCGCGTAATTCGTTGACAGGCATGGTGATGGAGAGCGGATTTTACGTAGTGTCCTCCATCGGGAAGATCTAAGAAGATTGAGAGGGCGTGGTTTGGGACCGTCTCTACTAAGGTATGCCTTGGAGGTGGCGGGGGGTTGGTTTTCGGAAGTTGTTCATTGTGTCGTTTGGTGTCCCGGGCGAAGGAGAGATAAAGCGCAGCGGATTCGTCGGTCTCTTCCGAGATAGAGAGTGTCCTAGCTTTCCAATTGATGTTGGGGTTAGTGGCGCGAAGCCAGGGTGATCCGAGGATAACGTTTTCGTTTCCACAGTGCATGATGTGGAATAGTACTTGTTGGGTAACGCCTTCGATGTTAAGGAAGAGGGAAGAGGTGAATCGTATCGCTCCTTTGGCGTTTATTGTTTGGTCAACGTTTCGTACGGAGATGGGTTTCGGGAGTTTTTGCAAGGGTAGTCGATGTTTTCGAGCAAAGCCCCAGTCGAGGCAATTGATATCTGCTCCGCTGTCAACGAGAGCATGGGTGTCGACGGTTTTCATTGTGTGCGAGGGGTCTATGAGCTGGAGGGGGATGCGCATAGATTTCTTTGATTGGGATAAAAGTACAGGGGCACACGTAAACGAGGAAGGGGCTGACGTCGAAGCAGTCTTCCTTTCTAAAAATCCATATTAACCCGCGCTACAGCCTCCTCGTAATCGTCTTCATCGTCTTCGATTTTGGCTAGCGAAGGGATCTCGTCTTTGTCTTCTTCCTCTTCTACCTTTTGGACCGTCTTCCTCGGCTTTGGAGAGTTTTGGAGTCCTGGGCATTTGGTCGACATGTGCCCTTTCTGCCTACAACGGAAGCATCGTCCTTCTTTGATGCACTTCTTCCGTTCCTCCGGGGTAAGCTTGGCGAGTCGGACGACGTCTACGTCCATTGCATTGGGGTCTTTGGCGGGAGTCGGGGTTGAGTACTGATGGTATGTAGTGCGGGTAGGGGTTTTGTGGCGTGCGGCGATTTCTTTTGCACAATCCATGTGTGTTTGGAAGGTTACAGCCTTCTTAAGCCAAGAGTCAATGGTAGTGGGGACGGTCTCCATGGCGAGGATGCGGCGCATGAGAGCTTCTGGGATTGCGGCTGAGTAGTAACCGATCAAGACGTTGTGGTCGGTGATGCCAGCGATGGCATAATGGTTCTGAAACTGGGCATTGTATTCGGTGAGAGAAGGGGAGTATCCGCCTCCTTTTGTGGCGGTCATGCGGGTGGTGGTAAGCCAGGCGATGGCATTCCCGGTGGTGTCATAGTGTTTGAACGCCTTGAGGTATTCGTCCCGGAAGTTGTCCCAGGTGCCCATAGAAATAGATCCATCTTGGGCAATTTTAGAGGCGCGGAAAGTGTTGGCCCATGTAAGTGCGGGTCCCTTGGTCATGTATGACAGCGCGAAGGCTATCTGCTTAGGTGCGGTGTTGTAAACGTCCGAGTTGACGTTTAAGTAAAAGACGATGGAGTCGAGCCATTGCTTGGCCGTTTTGTAGTCACCATCGTACTTCTCAGGGGTGCCGATACGGAGTTCGACGGGTTTGTTAGACATTGGTGGGATCGGGGGAAAGATATGGCCGGTTTGGCGACGAGGGGTAGGGGATGGTGGCGTAGGAGGACGAGGTATTTGCAACGAGGCAGTCAAGTGGTGAGAAAGATCGCGAGTAGTGTTTTCCTCGTCTGAGTCAAGGAGGGGTTCGTCGGGGTCTTCTTCCCAGAAACCTGGGTTGGGTTCGTCGGGAGTATCCGAGGAGTCTGAGTGGTGGGTTTGAAGGGGTTCTCGAGGGTTCCAACGAGAATCTGTGGTTCGAGTGTGGCGGGAAATGGTGGGCGTACGTAATAGTGCGCGTCGAGTGGGTGAAACCTAGTTCTTTTGTTACGCGTGGTGTTACGCGTGACCCTTGGGTATGGTCGCGCGTAGACCTACGAAGCCTAGGGTCGGGGGAACTTGGTGATGACGGTTAAGAATACCCGTCTAAGGAGTCGGCCTTAGGGTTGCCGGTCAATGTTTACCAAGCGACGAGCGAGGTAGTCGAAGGTATCCTATGCCACACTGGCGATAGGGTCAAGGGTTCGAGGTAAGACACACTTGGACGCGAGGAGCGTTGAAGTGTGAAGCGTTCACTCAGGTGTAGAACGAAGACACGAGGTAGATTGCTAGAGCTAACTAGGCGCAAGCCGTAGGTAGAACTAGGTTAAGGAGAAGAAGTAGTATACCCTGTTGAAGGGTTTATATAGTGTTGAGAAAGGTGTGACGGTAACGCGTCACATGGTTAAGGGCCGGCGTGGCAAGCGGCGTGAGAAGAGCAGAAACCAATAGCGAAACCACGCATAGGAAAGGGACATAAGAGCCGGCGCATACGGCGTGAGAAGAACAGAAGAAGAACGAGTACCTGCGCAGTGAGAGATAAGCACGCTTACGAGAGATATGGAATGTCGTAGAACGACATGGAATGTAGCGAGTTAAGCGTGAGAAAAGAAACGAGTGTCAGTTCGTAATGTTAAGTAAAGAAAAAGAATAGACCCTGCAGCGAATCGTAACACGTGGCCCTTGGGTATGGTCGCGCGTAGACCTACGAGGCCTAGGGTCGAGGAGACGAGGTGCGACGGTTGAGAATATCCGTCCAAGGTATCGGCCGTGGGGTTGCCGATCAGAGTCTACCAAGCGGCGGGCGAGGTAGTCGAAGGTAGCCTATGCTATACTAGCGATAGGGTCAAGGGTTCGAGGTGGACACACTTCAATCGCTGAGAGCGTTGATGTGTGAAGCGTTCACTCAAGTGTAGAACGAAGACACAAAGGTAGATTGCTAGAGCTAACCAGGCGCAAGCCGTAGGTAGAACTAGGTTAAAGAAAAAGGAATACGGTGCCCTGTTGAAGGGTTTATATAGTGAAGAGAGGTGTGTGACGGTAACGCGTCACGTAGTAAAGGGCCGGCGTGGTAAGCGGTGTGAGAAGAGCCGAAGCCAATAGCAAAACCACGCATGTGAAGGAAACATAAGGGCCGGCGCATACGGCGTGAGAAGAGCGGAAGATAAACGGGTACCTGCGCAGTGAAGGATAAACTCGCTTACGAGGTAGGTGGAACGTCGTAGAACAACGTAGAATGGTGGCGAAGTAAGCGTGGAAAAGAAATGAGTGTCAGTCCGTGATTCGAAGTAAAGAAAAACAGTAAACCCTGCAGCGAATCGTAACAGCTGGCACCCCCAGTCAAGTTCTCTTGGTTTTCTCGCCATAAGACTGAAGTCCCCTCTCCTCTCACCCTTACAACCACTGAGTTCGAGTCCCTTGACTTGAATTCCATTTGAAGTCGTCTTTTGGTTGTTTCACCCGGGCCACACATAACATCAATCATGTTGGGCCTAGGGGATAGACTTATGTAGATACATATCTAGATCGATACACAACATGTATCTACATGTAGAATAGTATATAAGACGAGACTGGACAGAGCTCAGTCTCCAGTCTAGTTCTCTTGTTTCCCTCCTACTAGTCACATCTAAGATAGTTCCTCCACTCAACGTCTAAGATAGTGATTGCCTGTAAGATTTGTAGTCGCAACACCTACAAAGCACCTCTAAGAATCCACTCGACGTCTAAATAGTTGGTGATTGCCTACAAAGATTGTAGTCACAACATTAAGCCTTATAAAGAAAGGCTTCAGGGATAACCTGTCATCACTCCTGGCCCTATACAGGTAACCAAGGACCGAGATAACTTATACAAAGTAGAAAGGATCATCACTAGTAGATTCAAAAGTCATCACCTTGAATACCTAGTCCATTGGCTAGGCTATGATGAGACAGATCAAACTTGGGAACTGAAAGATCATCTTCTACTGGATGTGCTTGATGCCATCAGTGATTTCCACAGGGAGTATCCTTCTACATCTTAAAGGCTGCAGATGTCTCATTTGGCTTTTATATGATGCTTTTACGAGTGCGAAAATTTAACTACTCCATTGACACACCCTTTTGATCACCTAGAAGTCAATCCTTAGACAGGGGGTAGTGTTACAGCTATATATTTTTCAACCTTTATCCTGCACATATAGACGCATTTTTATCTTATTAAGGGAAAACCCAACATAGACACTGTGCCAGACATAGAGGATCTACAGGCCCTTCAAGATCTGTGAGCATTCACTTTCACTTCTTCACATTTGCCCCCAGATCACAGCATGTATTTAATACTTTGTGATCATCACAGACCTCATATCAGTCACCCCCATCACTGTGATGTGACCCCTTATTTTTAATTACCATTGACATCTTCCATTCTACTCACTGAAGCGACTGCTCTCTACAATCATAGTAGTGAGGGAGCTAAACTAGATAATCTATCTGTTAAGGAGCGAGACAGATGATCTAATCAGTCAAGGGTGATAGATAATGTTACGATTCATCGTGCCAAGCGCATGCTTACCTTTTTCCTTCTCTTTCTCTCTCCCTCTGCACGTACACTCACTCTTCCGCCCTTCTCCAGTTGCCCGTGCCAACCCTTTGCCCTTGCCCCTCGGCTCTCTGAGGTATCTCTCACGTACGTCATCATACCTACGTGACCTTGTGCACTTATCTCCCTCATGCTGCCTTATCACACACGTGTTTCACCTTCTATTGTCGCATGCACCGGCACGTTGTGTTTCACTCTCACGCATGGGTTCTATCACACTCTCCCTTGTTCTTTCACATTCTATTGCCACTTCCCATGCCGGCCCTTAACCCTTACCCTTGACCCTATGACATTACTGTCATGCATCACATTCCACTATATATACCAGTCGATCTGGCCTTATGCCTTTTCCTTAGCTTGATTCTCTCTACCACTCCTCCGGTGGGGAGGACCCCCAGTCCACTCCTCTCATCGCTGTTCGAGACTGGCTCTTGTCATCGTTCCTCTCAATGCTCACCTCAGCGTACCCATCCTCCCTCATCATTACCCTCGCCACCCTTGAACCCTAGTCCTCATGCCCCATTGCTTAGCAAGGTAGCGGCAACGTCTTGACGGAGTCCTCATCAACCCGTTACCTCTTCGTGTTGTTAAAGAGCCCCCATGGAGGACCATCCATCTCTCACATCCTAGACCCTCATGTTCATTGACCCCTTGCCCTTGAGGCTACCCCCGTATCCAACAGTTGTACCTTCCTCGCCTTCGACATCACTGCCCCGTCTCTCCCTCCGCACTCCTTAGTCGTGCTCCGTTCATATGGGCACTAAGGAGTATCTGTTACAAGCATACTTTTTACCCTTAGACTTCCAGCGAAGTCAGAAGACGGGAACGGAAGCACTTTCCCATACGCCAAGAGGGTACAGCCAGACTGTGTCATAAGTGCTGACTCTTGTTGTTCTCACGTCATGCTTCCTTCCCACATTAATCTCTGCCTTATGAAACTTCCATTTTATTCTCACACATGCTTCTTCCTTATCTTTCATTTCTGCTCAGGAAGCATTTCAGAAACACATGTTCTCTCACGCCTTTAATCTCCGCTATGCTTCTCATGACTCATGCCCGCCTCATGGTCAAACCCTTGACCCTATGCTCCATTTAGACACAGATCTTTAGATATGACCACAAGATGTACATACAGTAGAATAGTATATAAACCCCAAGGAGCTCGGCTGGCATCTCCAGTCAAGTTCTCTTGGTTTTCTTGCCATAAGACTGAAGTCCCCTCCTCCTCATCCTTACAACCACTGAGTTCGAGTCCGCTTGACTTGAGCTTCATTCAAAGTCGTCTTTTGATTGTTTCAGTATCCCTAGGTACCATTACTACGATCCTTTAGCCCACACCTTCCTTAGTCTTTACTTAGCTTGATTCTACCTATGGTTAGGCCTAGTGTCTTGCCTCAGTAATCCAAGCTCCCCTTGACTCCCCCACCTCTACAAGTCCTAGTTCAACTCTTGAGTGAACTTTGCACGACTGAGACACTCTCTCAACGTCCCCTCAAACCCTCGGGCATTCCTTTAAAAACGCCATCACCGCCGTCCCCTGTGACAGTCGAACCTTGCCCCTGCCTGCTAGGTCTATAGTAGGTCTACGTGCGACCCTACCCGGGCCACACATAACAGATAAGATGATATGGGAAGCATAATGAGGAATCTCTCGAGTTGCTCTGGATATTCGGGTGAATAGGAAGAGGTGACCTTGCTGTGACGTTATGTTCACAAGTGGAGCTGGATCCAACTTGGGCAAGAGAGTAGGAGTTATCAAAGTGGAACAACTTAGGAAAGTATCCCCAAGTGTTCTGTGTATTTATACACTACTGTACAAGTGTTACGCGGGGCCTTGGGTAAGGTCACGTGTAGACCTACGAGTGCCTAGGGTCGAGGGGACTGAGGGACTAGGTGCTACGGTTGTAGATATCTGTAGGAGAGAGAGTCGACCGTGGGGTTGTCGATCTCAGTCTTCCAAGTGTTACGCGAGGTAGTCGAGGTAATCCTATGCCACACTGGCGATAGGGTCAAGGGTTCGATGTGGACACACGAAAATGCAGGAGGGGCGTTTGGAGTGTGAAGCGTTCACTCAGGTGTAGAACGGAGACACAAAGTAGATTTCCCTATGCTAATCTAGGCGATAGCCGTAGGTAGAACTAGGTTAAGGAAGAGGGGTAAAGTGCCCTGTTGAAGGGTTTATATAGTGAAGAGAAAGGTGTGACGGTAATGCGTCACATAGTTAAGGGCCAGCGTGGGAAGCGGCGTGAGAAGAGCTGAAGCCAATAGCAAAACCACGCATATGAAGAGAACATAAGGGCCGGTGCATACGGCAAGAGAAGAACAGAAGATAAACAGGTACCTGCACAGTGAAGGATAAACACGCTTACGAGGTAAGTGGAACGTCGTAGAATGACGTGGAATGGTGGCGAAGTAAGCATGAGAACAGAAACGAGTGTCAGTTCATAATACTAAGTAAAGAAAAAGAGTGGACCCTGCAGTGAATCGTAACAACAAGAGGAGTTACAATGTTCTAAGCCAGCTGGGTAGAGGGTAAGGATGTAGGGTATGATGTAAGAGTGGAGTAGGGCGGTGTACATGCTGGCTAGGGTGAGGCAAATATGAAAGAATGGAAGTGTGAAGTGAGTGAAGTAGGTCTAGAGCAAGGGAATTAAAAAAATACGTATGTGGTGAGGCACCTAGACCAGTGATGTCATGATGACATCATATCTTATCTAATCGGTAAGAAGGTGAAGGGAATAGTGAAGGGAATGATCTTAGATAAGATCATGGGAAGATAAGACTAGATAAAGTGAAAAATGCGAAAATGTCAGTAGCACGAAATCAATTCATAACACCCACCTGCAGCAGATCAACAGCTGGTAAACTCATGTATATATTAATCTCTGTTACAGGCCGACTCCTCATGTTGATCATGTTGGGCCTAGTGGATGGACTTATGTAGATATGTATCTAGATTGATCCACAACATGTATCTACACCATAGACAGTATATAAAGCAAGACTGGACAGAGCTCAGTCTCCAGTCTAGTTCTCTTGTTCCCTGCCTACAAGTTTATACCTTAATATAGTCTTTCCACTTGACATTTAGAGATAGTGATTGCCTTGCAAGATTGTAGTCACAACAAGAACTAAGATGCACTAGCTGTGAAGTACTTGTCCAAACCAACTTGTTTCGCACTTGTGAACTCCTGCTTGTGTATATGTGCATGGAAGTGACATGCTTGGCTAATTCCAAGTCCTCACCTTTGGCATACTTGAGAACAGCTTGACTCAATTGCTCACACAACAACATTGCTTGATGCCTCAAAATGCATGTAGACTGTTAGCCATTGTTGAATGCTAAGTAGTAAGATTCTGTTGTGATGCCTTAGCATTTGTGGTGACTGCAGAACTTGCAGAATCATCTGTGCATTTCTGCTGTTTCACTGGTGGCCCAGATGAGCCATTGGTGGCTTTATTATGGGGTTTGCATCATGCATTGGGCATTATGATGGTGAGAATGTGTGAGATATGATTGGCTTGGTATTGTGTGAATGAAAATTTTGTTAATCATACTGGCTACCAGCTCCATCATAATGCATATAACCCTTCCAACTTTGATGCAGTATGCAATATGCAAAAAACTACTAATTTTGGCTGGGACCAACTCTGGACTCCTTAGAAACCAATGCATTATGAGGGATATGCATTACCAGCTTATGCAATATGAGCATATCTACTGTAGTAACTGAGGGAACTGTGGGAGCCGGCTCGGACTGTTCGCATTTCCTTGCAATTCCGACAGATCTGACAGATCTGACAGACAGTCAACAGTTCGGGCAGACACCACAGCCAGATGGACAAATTGCTGATGCACCACCATCATCAGGATCGATTCACGCTCGCAGCCATGGCAGCCACCCAGGCCGTGACCCCTTCGGCAAGTGAACTTGAATCACGGTACATCACTGGTAATGGATCCTTTCAACTTGAAATTCCCCATCGTCCTCTGCCTGAAACGCACCTCCAAAACATTTACTCGCGCCATTGCTGCAGTACCGACACAAAGCTCCTCTGTACACCGGGAATCTACCAGGTTTGTGGCAGTTTATCATAGTGTCTCTGTATCCAAGGACCTTTCAGACTCCCGGTTTCAGGTACTTTACTTACAACCATTCGGTGACACGGCCCCGGCCCGTGGAAGAAAAAGTGATTGCGTCATTCTGTTACTTACTATGGGTAGGCGATTTGCATGCCGCTATCTGTTTCATCCAAATTTGAATGCAGTTAGGATCTCATAGTGATTACTGTAAAATTTGTGAACATCAACGAGTGAAGTTTTGCCAACCGAGTTCTCTGCGGGTATCAGGCTCCGACGCCGATCAGTAGCTGTTCCTGATCACACACTGGCACCGATCGAACCCGAAAGTACTAAACACTGACACGGCTGAATATTATACACTGCATACCATAGGGCAGCGCTAAAAGCATAGTCACGATGTACTGCGAACGGGTTAGTCCGAAGTCAGAGATCCAGAAAATCACAGCAACTCGAGACTTCCATGGGACTTCCATGGGCAAATGGGATTTCAAGGAACGTTCTGATTTCCTAGTGCGGCCAATGACGTCGGTTCACTTCGGGGACGTCAGAAGCCTGGAACTGATGACTTGATGGCAGTAGAATCAGCAGTTTTCGAACTGGCCTCTCGGGGCCCGAAAATCTTGGACTTCAAATCAAACTTACTACATTACTCCCACCGTTGCCAGCACTCGTTTCAAGTGCCTCGGGAAACCGAGTGTTCCTGAACGACCCAGAGGACGCTGTTGGTCTCGCCTCCGATATGGTCTCCTCGAAAAGTCCAGGTTTCTCAGCCACTGCTTCAATTTGTAGAAGTGAGTGACCAGTATTCGAGGCTAAGTGAACCGACCGGAACGACATTGCCAGCGACACCAAGCCCAGGAGCCAGATGTGATGCTTATCAAATCCCGTCGGGCCGGCGGATCAATCAAGTTCTTGCACAGCATAAGCCTGTCGGGCTGATATTCGCCTAACCTTTCATTACCGTCGTTACAGCGTGGCATCCTGGCCCACTCTCCGTATATTATATAGCATGTGTCCCCTCCTTGTTCTGCCTCCCTATGGGTCCTAAGCCCGACCAGACTCATGGCTCGGCCGTGCCTCCTCCAATTTCTATCATCCAGCTCTTTCGGTATGTGCTAATTTCGCCACCCTCTTCCGACGCGCGTGCCCATTTCTCCTAGCTATTCCACCCCCTTCGAGCTGCTCATGGATGCCATCGGCATCGTTGCTGCTGCTGCCGCCGGCGCCGCACAGGTACCATCTTACCTTCCCCAAATCCTCCAGCTTACACCACCCGAAAAGCCCCTCATGAGTCTGCTCTTTGGAGACCTTACGCAAAATTTTGTCTCCTTCAATGTTGCTGAATCGCAGTATCTCCGGGATCCGAACAATGCCACCGCTCTCCAACAGTTAGACTTCGCTGCCGCAGAGTTCCGCCACAATGCAGATTTAGATGCCCTATACCTCGTTTGCATCGGTACTCATCCCCGTCTTTCTTTCATCAACTTTCTCATGTTCTCCGAGGTATCGGTACGCTCGTCTGCACCTACATTCACATGGTCATCTGGGTATACACCGGCGAAATGAACGCCAAACGTATTCGCGAAAAGTACCTCCGAGCAATACTCCGCCAAGACATTGCCTACTTTGACTCCGTCGGCGCCGGGGAGGTGACGACTCGCATTCAGACTGACACTCGTATGTCTTTTTCCCCCCTCTCCCCCCTCTCCTACCTCACCCCTCTACCCTTCACTCAGACCTCGTACAGCAAGGCATGTCTGAAAAAATCACCCTCGTCGTAAACTTTCTCTCCGCTTTCATTACTGGTTACATCATCGCTTATATTCGTTGTTGGAGACTTGCCCTTGCAATGTCTTCTATCCTCCCTTTCATTGCGCTCACCGGCGCTGTCATAAATGATTTCATGTTAAAGTCCACGCGGTCCGTGTCATTTCCCCATATTTTCTTCTCTCAATAACTCCTACAGACGTTCCCTTCAACACATCGCCGACGGTGGTACTATTGCAGAAGAGGTCATTTCCACCATACGTACCACCCACGCCTTTGGCATCCAGAGGCTCTTGGGCCGTCTCTACGACCTCCACATCAAACAATCCTTTTCCGCTGTGGCCAAATCAGCCATATCTCATGGTATCGGCCTGGGATTCGTGATTTTCGCGGTGTATGCCTCTTATGCTCTCGGTATGTACGCTTTCCTGCGTCTAATTTCGTCACCGATTCCTTTCTAGCTTTCCAGTTCGGAACAACTTTGATCAACGAAGGTCATGGTAAGCTGCAACATCTTCCATCCTCGTCTTGTTTTCCCACCTGTCTTCTCTAAAAGCAACTACGGGCGATGTCATAATCGTCGCCCTCTCCATCTTGATCGGTTCTCTCTCTCTTGCCCAGCTTGCACCCGAAATGCAAAGTTAGTTCTCGTCTCCTTCTACTTTCTCGCTCTTCACTCCGTTACACAGCCGTCATACTCGGTCAGGGTGCTGCGGCCAAGTTGTACGCAACCATAGAGCGGGTTCCAGAAATCGACTCTTCCGATCAAGGTGGTCTGAAACCAGAAAAAATTGTAGGTGAGATCACCCTAGAAGATGTTCAGTTCAGCTATCCTTCACGTCCGGACGTGCCTGTTGTCAAAGGCATTAATATCACCTTCACCGCTGGCCGTACAGCCGCTTTGGTTGGCGCTTCTGGCTCCGGAAAGTCAACCATAATTTCCCTTATCGAGCGTTTCTACGATCCTCTGAGCGGCTCTGTGAAGCTTGACGGCGTGGATGTCCGCTCCTTGAACATCAAATGGCTGCGCTCCCAGATTGGTCTCGTCTCACAAGAACCTACCCTTTTTGCGACTACAATCAGGGCCAACGTTGCTCATGGTTTGATCAACACCCCTCACGAGAATCACTCCGAAGAAGAAAAATTCAAGCTCATCAAGGAAGCGTGTATCAAAGCCAATGCAGACGGTTTCATCACTAAGTTACCAAACGGGTACGACACCATGGTTGGCGAACGCGGCTTCCTGCTGTCCGGAGGCCAGAAGCAGCGCATAGCAATTGCCCGTGCCATCGTCTCCGATCCTCGAATCCTACTTCTTGACGAGGCAACCTCGGCTCTCGACACACAGTCTGAAGGTATCGTACAAGATGCATTGGACAAGGCTGCTGCAGGTCGTACGACCATCACTATCGCTCACAGGTTGTCTACGATCAAGGACGCGGATTGCATCTATGTCATGGGAGACGGCACAGTTTTGGAAAAAGGCACACATGAAGAGCTCCTAGGTGACGAAAGTAGCGTCTATTCACGTCTAGTTCGAACTCAAAAGCTTCGGGAGATGAATGTGGAGCATGCTATTAGCGCAGCGACTGAGAGTCTTGAAGGCGACAGGGAGAAAGCTTCCGGAGAAGAGCCATTTTTGCCTGACCACTCGAAAGATACCATTCACTTCGTCACCTCTGACACTGCGCGGAAGAAGCTCGACGAAATTGAACAAAACGGGGTCGACGAAAAGGAGTACACTGTGTCTTACCTTTGCATGCGCATCGGACAGCTCAACCGTGGGGAGTTATGGAGGTATGCGATTGGTTCGGTATTCGCTATCAGTAAGCGTGGCTTCTGCCAGTCACCCGTGCGCTGATAGAACAGATTCTTAAACAGCAACGGGAGCGGTCTACCCAGTCTTTGGTATTATTTTTGGCAAGTTCCTTATTATGATTGCGTGGCGTAACTGCTCGCTGACATTTCCTTAGGTCATGCCATTTCCGGCTTGTCTGAACCAGACCCTTCTGTTCGAAAACATGACGGGAACGAGAATGCACTATGGTGAGCTGGCGCGTTCTGCTACATTGTCCTGTCTAAATTGGAAAAGGTTCTTCATCCTTGCTATCATCGCAGGACTCTGCTCCGGCACCCATAATTATCTCTTCGCGTCCTCGGCTGCTCTCTTAACATCCAAATTACGCTCAGTCTGTTTTAAGAACATCCTTAGGCAAGACAGTAAGCTCCCCTGCACGTCATGTGACTTTTCATATATCACATATAACAGTTGGGTACTTTGACAAGGATGAACATAGTGTGAGAAATGATTTTGGGCGATTTGCTTAACAGAGCTTAATCACGTTCACGTAGACCGGTTCTCTCATAGCCAATTTGAGTGACAATCCACAGAAGCTCGACGGGTTAGCTGGTGTCACACTTGGGGCGTGAGCAGATTTTTCAACTATATTGTCTCGCGCTCAACTGGTGTCCAGTATTTTACAGGCCTCCTTCACTCTAATAATTGGCTCGATCGTTGGCTTGACTTATGCGTACAAGCCCGGTTTGGTTGCCATCGGTTCGTGATCTGGTTGTGTCTATGCATACGTTGACTGGCGATATTACTCTAGCCTGTATTCCTTTCGTCATCTCAACAGGTTATATTCGCTTGGTGAATGTTTAATCTCGTTGATGGGCCGTTCTCCTGCTGACTTGGAATGACCATAAAGCGTATTGTCGTAAAGAAAGACGAAAAAGACAAACATGCCCACGAGAGTTCAGCTCAACTAGCTTGTGAAGCTGCTGCTTCCATACGCACGGTTGCATCTCTGACACGGGAAGAAGATTGCCTGCGACTCTATAGCGAAAGTTTGGAAGAACCTCTCAAAAACTCCAATAGGGTCTCAGTAATAAGTAATCTACTGTATGCGGTCTCTCAGTCAATGTCCTTCTACGTCATTGCCCTCGTGTTTTGGTACGGTGCACGACTCGTGTCTCACTTGGAAATCACCACAACAGCCTTCTTCGTATCTTTTATGGTAGGTCTCTCGGGCTTTTCAGTCCTCGAACATTGACCATCATCCCGTAGAGCATAACGTTTGGCGCGATTCAGGCAGGCAGCGTCTTCTCTTACGTTCCTGATATCTCTTCAGCTCGCAGCGCCGCAACAGCAATGATCAAGCTTATTGACTCCCGCCCAGAGATTGATGTCGAGTCAGCTGACGGGAAAACATTTGAAAATGCGACTGTTCGAGGCCAGATTCGGTTTGAGAACATCAATTTTCGATACCCGACACGTCCTGGCGTCCGTGTCTTACAGGATCTTTCGTTCAAGGTCAATCCCGGCACATATGTTGCTCTCGTCGGAGCCAGTGGATGTGGTAAAAGTACTGTGTACGTCTCTCTGAGAGATTACGAGTTAATCATTCCTTTGACCATTTCCAAGTATTCAGCTGATCGAACGTTTCTATGACCCTCTATCTGGGCGTGTTCTCCTTGATGGCAGGCCTATCAACGAGTTCAACATTCAGGAGTACCGGAAACAGATTTCTCTTGTTTCTCAAGAACCAGTGCGTATCAACCTTCTTCTCACAATGATCTGACTGGAGGTTGCCTCAGACCTTGTATGCCGGTACTATCCGGTTTAACGTCTTACTTGGGGCAACCAAACCGGAATCGGACGTCACACAAGAAGAGATTGAAGCAGCTTGCCGCAACGCAAATATTTTGGAATTTATCAAGTCCCTGCCAGAGTAAGCCTATTCTTGTACATTGAATGAACATTAATCAATATCGCGGACAGTGGCTTTGACACCCAAGTAGGTGGTAAAGGTTCGCAGCTCTCTGGTGGTCAGAAACGTGAGTAACCCCGTCCGCGTAGGAGTAGACATTGATTAATAGTCGCCAGAACGAATCGCTATCGCTCGTGCACTTCTGCGCAATCCAAAGGTCCTCCTTTTAGACGAAGCCACGTCTGCACTGGATTCAAATTCGGAAAAGGTTGTTCAGGAAGCCCTCGACCAGGCTGCCAAGGGTCGCACGACAATTGCCATTGCACACCGTCTCTCCACTATTCAAAATTCTGACTGCATGTGAGTCATATTGCAATAGTCAGGACGTGCCATCTAACAATGTCATTCTAGCTATTTCATCAAAGAAGGGCGAGTCAGCGAGGCCGGGACTCACGACGAACTCTTGTCTTTGCACGGTGATTATTACGAATACGTTCAATTACAAGCACTGAGAAAAAAATGAACCCCTCGGATTGTATTTAACTTGCGCACGAACGCACACTTGGTCGATCGTGCGTTTGGATTCAGTGATGACATTTTATACTTATAGACTGCATATTTGTTCTAGAATCCTATGTATTGCAGGAACTTTTTTCTCATATTAATACATACAGCCAGTTTTATAATAGATTGTC
The DNA here is from genome assembly GCA_038094595.1 of Pulveroboletus aff. annulatus. Taxonomy (NCBI): domain Eukaryota; kingdom Fungi; phylum Basidiomycota; class Agaricomycetes; order Boletales; family Boletaceae; genus Pulveroboletus; species Pulveroboletus aff. annulatus. The sequence continues at coordinate 22,521 of JBBPTX010000088.1, forward strand.
TTCATTGTCTTGTCTCACGTTGTCACGGTTCCTACTCTCAGTAACCAGGCATCCGGGTCCTCGCTAAAATTCTCCTGTCTTTCCGCGCCTGGGCGTGAGCCATGGTCTAACTCTCGGCAAGCCATGTTATGATGTCATTCGCGGGGTATTCCGAGTCGTAGGCCTGACTCGGATGGGTCTGACGGAAATATCTGTACCCGCCAGCCTTTGAATATGTTAGGTTTTTATTCACTGTTTAGGTAAGTGCTATCGTTATGGCTGCAGCGTCCGACTAAACTAGCATTGGAGAATTTGTCACTGGAAGTAGTGAAGAGCTGGAGGCTAAATCGGAACAAGGCCCATCGAACTTGAGCACTGGCGGGGCTCGTAAGCAGTGTGTAAAAAACTCCGAAGTGAGTCTCTGATGACGACCAACTTGAATCCCTACATGTTTCAATCGTGCATCTTCATGCAATGTCAGTATAAAGCAAGAACCTTCTGATGACCTCTCCGAACGCTATGGTCTTCCGTCCGAGATAAAGATTCGCCCAAGGCTCATTATTATTTGATCATAACACACCGTTCAGGCCGTGCGGCGTGAAGGTCCTTCCCAATGACATCCTTCGATCTGCTGCCCTTGACAAGTATGCATTTGCGGAACGGAGTCATTAGCTCCTTTTTGCCATTTGTGATCTCGAAGCGACCAAGCGCAGCACTGGAGTCAATCCAACGCTGCGCATTCACTCGTCGATTCAGAATACAATTTTGGCGTAACGCATACATGGATCGAGGTCTTCCTGAGCTCACGAAAAACGGATCTTATTAGGTTCCTTCTTCACCCCTGGGAGCCTGATCGAACTGGACGTCGAGGAGCATAGTTTTAACGTCGAAACGCCTAATGATCAACCGGACGCCGATGATGAGGAAGTGATCATATCTGAGGAGGACCAAGAACTTGGGGAGGGGAATGTTAGTGTTAAATGTGCTGCGTGGTCTTCATGAGATGTTTGACCTTCAACAATCCGAATTGTGCATTCAAAATGCATTCCCACTGATCGGGATACTAACAACTGTATACCTCTTGTTCTTGCCATTCTGTTGATTACAATCCGCATGTTCTTCACTCTTTTCTACTTGGTTCACTACAGGCAACAGAATTGTCATGCATACTTGAACCTGAACTGGAGAAGCCAGGTGTTGCGTGGCAGCGGGGAAAAACTCCGACCTCGCGTCACGTCGGCTAACGTCTGCTTTCACTCCAACTCGCGTTTCTACTAATAGCCTACAGCGATTGTCAGTAGCTCGGACATGTGCGTGAAGGATCAGCAATCCCAATCTCAGCCAAGTACCTCCAGTTTCTCGAGAGTTGGTTTTAATCGCAACCTATCCTAGCTTAAGCTCCACTAACTAATCATCCGCCAGGAGACGCTTCAGTATGACCTTGCCAGTATCGGATGTGCGGGCTTCAAGTGTCCAGGGAACGATGTGAGAATTTCACAAGGAACCCAGATACCCGACGTTTCCTCTGACTTTGTCAGACATCCACATGATGATGAGGAATCAGTCATAATGAGTATGAAAATTCATTGCCCAAGAGAAGATCGTTGAATGTGAGTCAGGCATCCGTGCGACGGACGTTTCTCTTGGTCTCGGACGACTCCCTGCTGGGTTTTACGCCATAGTTCAGCACACTGGCCTCGAGTGGAGAACCGAAAATAAACCCGTCTCGGTGGACAACGATGTCGTCGAATGGAGCGGACCAATCCCAATGTGAAACCACCTTTATGTTCTCTTGTATCAATCCTAAAGAATTTCCAGACCATTCGATTTGTCTGCCACCGTTTCTCTTGGGATCTATGCATCATTCGAGTTCCAGCCTGTGTTGGGAAAAGGAGAGCAGCTGCAAATGTTGACGATTACTGTGAAACAGTTATTGGACTGCGCTGAAAACCACATGGGTAAGTAGAACTAGCTCTATCTGCATGCAGCAATTCACGCTCGGGCCCCCCAGCAACATTTGAATTCTTGAATAACAATGATGGTGTATCACCGTGCTCATCACTTTCGATTGCTATCAAACGACGAAAGCAGGGGAGCGGCGATTCATTGGCAACGACGCATTGCGTAAGCGGGACTTGAATGCATCACCATCTCGTTACTCATAGATGACCACAGTCGACCGCAGAATCTCAACACCAGATAGAAAGGGCGACAAATGAAGGCCGTATTGCACATTCGCAGTACCACAAGCACGGAAGAAAACAGGATCTCGAACGATCCATTGAGCACTTTGAGCGGGCGCTCAATATTTGTCCGCTAGATGATCCTTGCCGTGCTGCCGCTCTGTCAAACCTAGCGATGGTGAAATCCACCCACTCTCAGCTTGGCGGTGACGACGACGTTTCTTTTCGCGTTCCGCTCACGCTGTATCGCGACGCGCTTGCTGCCCGCCCTGTCGGTCACCCTGACCGACCTTCGACGTTAATGAAACTTGCCGAAGTCCATCTGGCACGATTCGCGAAGCGGCAGGATAAAGTTGACGCAACGGAAGCCGATGCATTTCTCCACGAGGCAATAGAGCTAAGCTCTAGAGACAGCCACGAGTATCGGGCTGCAAGTTCCATGCTCCAGCAGCATGTAGAAAGTACAACGGCTGCAGTTATGCTGAGTGGAGAATCTTCTGTAGAGAATTCCGCTTCAAGTTCAACGGACGTGGACCGTAGTCTCCAACTGATTGACCGCTACACACGATTTGGTGATTTAACCGATCTTCAACAAGCAATCTCAATTTTGGAGGCATCCATCAGGTCTATATCACCCAAGGACGATCGATACAGTGGAGGATTAGTAAATCTTGGTATTGCGCTGCGGCATCGATTCAATCGCCTTGGAGAACTGAACGACCTGGAGGTGGCGATCTCAAAACAACGGGATGCTTTAAACTTTATTCTCGACAGTCACCCCTACAAGCCTATGTATATCAGCACCCTCGCCAACTCCTTGATAACTCGTTTCGAGCGGCTTGGAGACCTGAATAGCTTGGAGGAAGCGATTTCGAAACAGCGGAATGCCGTGGACCTTACCCGCGATGGTGATCCTCGCAAGCCTGGTCGTCTGAATGATCTCGGCAACTACTTCCTCGCTCGATTCCGGCACCTTGGACAACTGAATGACTTGGAGGAAGCAATTGCGAGACATCGCAATGCTGTCGACCTTGCACATGATACTTTCCCCGAAAAACCTACGTTTCTGGACAACCTAGCCATCTCGTTCAGAACTAAATTCGGATGCCTTGAAAAGTCGAGTGACCTGGAAGAAGCAATTTCGAGAGTACAGGATGCTGTTCACATTACCCCTCATGGTCACCCTGATAGATCTGCGCGTCTGGCCAGCCTTGGAAACTATCTCTCCATTCGTTTCCAGTGCCTCGGAGAGCTCAGTGACCTCGAGGAGGCGATCTTAAGACAGCGGGAAGCTGTTGACATTACCCCTCATGACCACCCCGACAAGCCTTGGTACCTGAATGACCTAGGAACTTCCTTGGTTACTCGTTTTCAGCATCTTGGAGGGTCGAGCGACCTGGAGGAAGCAATTTCAAGGCAGCAGGATGCCATCAGCCTCATTCCTGATGGTCACTCTAACATGCCTACAAGTTTGATAAACTTCGCCATGACCCTCTTCATCCGCTTCCAGCACCTGGGCAAGCTTGTTGACCTGGGAGAAGCGATTTCGAGGCAACAGAACGCAATTGACCTCACGCCTAATTGTCACCAGGAGAAACCTGGGCGCCTGAACTTCCTCAGCAAATGTTTTATCACCCGTTACGAACGCCTTGGAAATCCTAGTGATCTAGATGAAGCAATCTCAAGGCTACAGAGCGCTGTTGACTTTCTTCCTGATGCTCACCCCGACAAACTTGCTCGTTTACACACTCTTGGGAGCTATTTCTTCACTCGCTTCCGCCGCGTCGGAGGGTTGAATGATCTGCAAGAAGCAATTTCGATGTTCCAAGGCGCTGTTAATTCTGCCGATGCCGGTCACTCCGATAAGCCTGTGTATTTGATCAACCTCGGAGCCTCCTTCTACACTCGTTTCCACCATCGCGGAGAGCTGAGTGACCTAGAGGCAGCAATTTCACTGCAACAGGATGCTGTCGATTGTATCCCCGACAACCACCCTGAGAAGCCTCTCTGCCTGAATAATCTAGGCATCTCATTAAAAACCCGTTTCGAGCGCCTGGGTCAGCTAAGCGACTTGGAGGGAGCGATCTTGAAACAACAAGAGGCGATTGACCTTATCCCTCATGGTGATTCTGAAAAACCTTGGCACCTAAACAACCTTGGTACATCTTATCTCGAACGTTTTGACTACCTTGGGGAGTTGAGCGACCTGGAGGAAGCCGTTTCAAGGCATCGGGACTCCGTCTGTCAGATTTCTTATGGTCACCCTCACAGACTTGGTTGCCTGAACAATCTCGGCATGGCTTTGAACACTCGTTTTCAGCGCCTTGGAGAGCTGAATGACCTGGAGGAATCAATTTCGAGGCTGCGAGAAGCTACCGAGCTTACACCCGGCGATCACCCTGACAAGCCGAGACGTCTGAACAACCTTGCAAATTCCGTCTTTTCTCGTTTCAAGTGTCTTGGAGAACTCGATGATCTGGAAGATGCAATTTCAATATACCAGGACGCTGTTGGCCTTATTCCCGATGGTCACCCTCAGAAAGCCGGCCGTCTGTACAACCTCAGCAACTGCTTCCTCGTCCGCTTCCGATGCCTAAAGGATGCGAGAGACATAGCAGAAGCAATTTCAAGGCAACAGGACGCTATTTCCCTTACTCCCGATGGTCACCCTGACAAGCCCAGTTATCTGAATAATCTTGGTGACTGCTTTTTGAGTCGTTTCGAACACCTCAAAAATCGACATGACCTGGAACAAGCGATTATACAATATTCCAATGCCACTTGCTCTCCTGTTGGCTCTATTTCTGTTCGATTTCATGCATCACGAAAGTGGATTTCCTGCGCTCGCTCTTTACGACATCGTTCTCTCCTCCGCGCATATTATGTTGCAGTCGGACTCATTCCTCAGCTTGCGTGGATCGGGCTCTCACTCGCACACCGTTACCATGAACTAGTTCAGGCTGCCGGTATTGTGCGCGAGGCCGCTGCGACGGCTTTGACCACAGGTGCCTACGACATTGCTGTGGAGTGGCTCGAGCAAGGACGCTCGATCGTCTGGGGGGAGCTGCTTCAGCTTCGCAGCTCTTATGATGAACTGTTCTCCGCATACCCAGACCAAGCCCGTAGACTTCGCGAACTGTCTGCTGCCTTGGAACACGCTAGCGCTGCTCGTGAAAAATTTTCACTCCCGTCATCGAAACAGGTTTCTAGCCTGAACGTGGACTACCATCAAACAGCCTCACTCCAGGTAGAGGCCGACAGACACCGCAGGCTTGCAATCGAGCGAGACCAACTATTACGAGACATTCGTGCCCTTCCTGGATTCGAGCGATTCCTCCTCCATAAAAAGTTCTCCCAACTCCGTGCTGCTGCACACTCTGGACCGGTAGTCATTCTCAACGCTACAGAATTACGGTGTGATGCATTGATTATTTCCGCCGACATCGAAGATGCTATTCATGTACCCCTTCCCAACATCACCCTCGATCGATGCAAGGACTTTCAGACTTCTATGAAGAATTCGGTTCGTGATGCCCGCGATGATAGATACGGACGTCCTATACCCCAGGTGGATAGCAACAGGTGGCAACCCATCTTGGCTTCTTTGTGGAAATGCGTCGTCAAACCGGTGCTGGATACGCTCGCTTTTTCAGTATGTAACATCACCCTGCTTAATCTTGCAATCAACTGTTCATCTGCACGAATAGACCCTCGGGAACCTATCGCGCATTTATTGGTGTCCAACTGGACCCTTTACATTTCTTCCCATTCATGCAGCTGGTTTTTATGGTCCTCGGTCCTCGGCACCTGGGAACAAAGTATTCGATTTCGTCATCTCGTCATACATCCCCACACTCAGCATTCTTGCTTCCTCGTCTGGCTCTGAAACCCCATCTCCCGCTGATATTCGCCTTCTAGCCGTTCGTCAGCCACCTTCCGATGGACAATCCCGACTTCCCGGTGTGGCCACCGAACTAGAGCGCATCAAAGCGATCATTGAAACCAACGCGTCGGGTCAAACAGTCCTCACAGAGTCTTCCATCGGAACGGTCGAAGAAGTCCTCGCATTGATGAAAGAGGCCGATTGGGTTCACTTCGCCTGCCACGGCGTCCAGGATGATGCAAATCCGACCGCCAGCGGACTCTGTCTCGCCGACCGGCGCCGTTTACGCGTGTCCGACATCATCGCGTTATCAAGGCCGCGTGGTGGACTTGCGTTTCTCTCTGCATGCCAGACTGCCAAGGGCGACGAGGATCTCTCTGACGAGGCGATCCACATCGCAGCGGGAATGTTGTTTGCGGGGTATGGAGGCGTCGTTGGCACGATGTGGTCGATCAGCGACAGGATTGCACCAGACGTGGCCAAGGACGTTTACGAGCAACTCTGTCGGGACAGCACGCCGGACTATCGTGGGGCTTCGCATGCATTGCACGATGCGGTCGGACGGCTTCGAGACAGGAACGTCTCATTCGAGGATTGGCTTCCGTTCATCCATGTGGGTCTCTGAACGGTCTAGAAAGTTGCACGATAGGATGGATGGTTTCTCCTGGGTCCTCCGATCGCCATCGCCTTTTGCGTTTCCCCTAATTTGAAGTCGTTTCCCCGGTCATCCGGGATTTATCATGTTTCAAGACGGCCCATGCTTGCATCTGACACAGCGTCTGAGACCGAGATAAAGTGTGACGATAACGAACGTCGACTTCTTTGGGTATCCTCCTGGACGATGGCGCCCTGCCAAGGTGCTAGGATTTTGCCGCAGGCACCTCCGTTTCGGTCGGTCTTTGAGTCGTAGATGAACTCATAAACCAGGACCGGGTTTGAGATCTGGCAGTTCCGGCTCGTCCAGGCCAGACGTTGCACCTACCATCCATTCACAAGAAAAAAAAACGGATAGCGGGAAGGATGGAATTGTGGCACCTTGTGGTGACACGTTTACCAGCTTTACAGACGAGTCCATCGAGAGCCCAGTGAGAGCGGCCGATGGCATGCAGAAATCCGAGCTCGTTCCGCATCAGGTGGAACAACAGGGTGGCGTCAAGGACGCGACAAGACAGCCATCGCTCTGACGTGATGAGAGTAGAGCATGCTTTGTCGTCAATAGCCCCGTCATGGCCCGCATCGCATTTGATGGGTGCAGCCCACAGAAAACGCAAGGCGATGGCGCCCTACGATTGAATGCAGTCTATACTAGCAAGCATGCAGACCACGGCCACGAGCAGGAGTTGCTTGTCCATTTGGACGGGCACATGCTGGCGGGGTCATCATGCAACGATGTGCACCAAGGGAAGACTGGCAGTGACAGGAAAGTTCAAGTTGGTGTCGGGTGCATATGGAAATGGGGGCTGTCTCAAAGGATGACTGACAGACGGATTACGGTGGCAGGGACATCTGGAGCAACTTCCTGTCAGTTCAAAATGGAAGGACTCGGACATGCCAAGCTTGATTCAATCAACACTGTATGCCATCATCCCTGGCAGTACTTACTGTGGACGATACTCCCAACTTGAACGATTTGCATCCATCCAGCAAGCACCGCGTTGACTCGGCAGACAACAGTAGCCCAAAGCTTCTTACATTGAATACACCCACATCCCCAGATATCGCCATGTCGCCTGACTCGGAGTCAGACTGCTCGCGTCCGACTTCGAGCCAGGCCACATCATGATGGCGCATCCAGTAAATGACAGCCTCCGAGGCTCTGGGCTTTAAGTAAAATTGCATACACTTTCAAGCTCGGCAGTGCTATACCAGAAACATGTCTGCAAGTAGACTCGGCCGAGACCGACTTGTATGACCACCCGAATCCAATGATAAACATGCGGCTCGATTGTGCATCCTCGTTGACGACGCTTGCAAGCTGCCCCCAAGATATCAAAGGACGCGTTGCAGAGAGGTTCCTTCAACTCGAAGACCGTGACCGTGTGACGGCCTCGCCCCTACTACTAGTAGCAGGCTAGTCCACACTCGGGGAAACGCTGGCAAATCGCAGTGAATCGGACTCACCATCATGGTGAAGCGGGATGCGACGCGGAGACTGACTGCTAGTAGTAAGTTGGATGGACGCGATGGGACTCGAACCGTTCGCCCAGCTACTAGTAGTTGAACGCGGCTGACCATGTTCACATCGCCGTGTTGAAGAGCCTTTCACGGTGATCAAGCGAACGCGAGTGCAGGGGGACCGACTGTCTGACGACGCCATCACGAGGCCCCGCACGCGCGGGGGGGGTCATGCCAGTGGTTGAAATTTGAAACGCGGATGGGTGTGGATCATCCAACATTGGCGTCTTCGGACATGGCCAAGACGGGCCCCTCTAGCGCTTCGAGCCGCACATACATACAAGGACGCACGCCCCCCCCCCTTCCCAAAAAAAAGGGGGGTGTCGACGAGAGCGATTCCTCGCAGGGCAGTCCTCGAGGACAGTATACACGACACGATCAACCTGATCACCGCTGATCGGCGGCGATACCACGTCCACGCAAAACAACAGACGCGCCGACTCGGACCACGTACGTACGTACCTCCCCCCGCCTTCTCGCGCGGCATGCCCGTGATCGGCTGAAACGCACCCGTCGACGCGCGCTTCTTGGGGGAGCGGTGTCCACGTCAGACTCGGAGCCAAGCGATACAGGCGTCCGATTCCGACTGGTCCCGCGGGTCCAGCACCCAGTCTCCAGACCCACCTCCCATCACCCCCATCAGGGCGTCGAAGCGCCACGCCAACGCGAGCCCCACACACGCACACCACCGACGAAGACGACCCCCCCCTCCCCCTCCTCTAATACCACGCACGTGGTCCCTTGGCGCACTGGGGCCCAACAGGACACAAGGACACAAGGACACAAGGACCGAAAGGCGCCGAACGTGGCTGGCGATTTGAGCGCGGCGTCAGCCTGGAGCGCATGACGTACAGATAAGCAGAGTCGGCGTCGGTCCCCCAGCCGGTCCCGGTGCTTTCAAAAACGGGCTGGTGACGAGAACGCCTTGGGCCTGCCGGGGTCCGCCGATAGGGCGTGCGGTCAAGTTTGGCACCGATGATAATCTCATGATATACACCCCTGTGCTCACTCGTTTGACACGCGTCCAAAACCATGAACAACACGCACTTTTTTCTTCTTTTTTTTGTCGACGATGGCGGCGTTGGTACGGGAAATGAGGCGCTTCGACATCCCCATCCGACCTGGCGTGTGTGCGTGGTGTCCACGTGCCGTGCGCCGCACTGGAACCGCCGCCGCCTCGTGTCCCGTGCATCGTGCACGCCCATCAGAGAGGCGTGGGTGTGGGTGTCGGAATGGGCTGGATGCGGCGCAGCCACGGGGATCAAACATCCGACGGAAAGAGGAGGCGGCAAAACCTGGGGTATAGATGGGGGATAGTACAATTTTGGGTGTCGTCAAAGAATGTGTGGGTGGGGGTCGTGGTGCCGAGCGTGCTTGGGTCGTGACAAGGAAAAGAAAAGAAAAAAAGTAAAGCAAGGATGGAGGCTACGACCGGCAGAGGGAAAGAGAAAAAAAGATGAGAGAAGAACGTGTAGTAACCCCAAATGTAGCTATTCCATATTTCGCATAACGAGAACATCAAGAAACGTCCTTTTTGTTTTCCGGACAGCAGAGGGATGCCAGACGTTGGTCACCAAGAGAGTCGGTGTGATTGCGAATGTGTACAAATGCGATGAATGCGCGTCGTCGTCGTCGTTTTTTGAAGCGTGACCAACCGGATCTCCCCCCTTCCCATTCCCTTGAACCAAGAAGCCCAAAAAAAACCTAGTCGTCATTCTCTCCGTCTTCTGCTTTCAAGCTCGTGCTCCGGTTTTCTGCCGCATGGACAGCCTCGAGGAGCTCCGCATCGGCATCGGCATCGGCATCGCCCTCTGCATCTGGGTCGCCCTCGGCGTCCGCAGAGGACTCGTCTGACCCACGACGGGAATGCGAATGGCTGGGTGAGGGAAGGTGCTTGAGGGGTGGGGCTGCGGCTATAAATGGTGCATCAAACGGGCAACGTTGGTGAGAAGAGCAGGATCAATGGTCCTTACCAGAACTCATCGGTCTTCGTCCCCTGTCTGTGATGGCGCGTGGATGGGGTTTGTCGTCATCGGTCTGCAATGTGGCGATGGCGGGTGGGGAGGGGGGTGGGTCGCGCTGGGGATCTGCTGCACGGGAGGGGTGTGAGGGAGAGGGTGCGAGGGATGACGTGGGTATCCGTTCTCGATCGCGTCTGTCCTTGGAGATGAAAGAGGGCATCTGGGACGCATGTCCGATGAGCTGCGTGCTGCCCGATCCGATCCCTACGGCGATAGGCAATGTGTCTGTCCGTGCAACCCGATTTCCATGCACAGACAAGGCATGGGCATGTGCCAGTGTGCCGACGACACCCTGGCTGGGCTGTTGCGTCATGTGGGGCTGGGATTGGTTCTGTGATTCCATGGTGCCCCTGCGTTCGACGCGCTTCATCTTTTTTCGACACCGGTCGCATACGGTGCCGGGTCCTTCGGGACCGGGACCCCATTTCTCGACGCACTTTCCGTCCTTGTAACGGCCAGCGAGGCCGCACTGGCGACAGATGCGCTGACCCTGTGCGTTGGTGGGTGGGTAGGGTGTGTGATGGACGACGACGGGTGGGGCGGTGGTGGTGGGCAGAGCGGTGGTGGGCGTGGGTGGCGGCGCAGGGGTGGTGGTGGTGGTGGTGGTGGTGGCGAGGGGTGGGGCAGGGAGTGATGCTGATCCGTTGACGACTTGCGACAACGACGTCAGTGCCACGCGCAGAGATGGGATCACGGGTACGTACGCAAGGCGGCGGTCGATCCAGGTTTTCCCTTTTTGATCGGTGCGCCGGTGACGGGGGGAGCAAAGATGTGGGTTTGGTACATGCGCTGTTCGCCGGGCTGTTCGAGTGGGCCGGGTGTCGAGCCGGACACGTGCCCCACGATGGAGCGCTGGGTGTTGGGTGTGGGTGCGTGGTTGGGGTGCTGGTGGTGTGCGATGACGGCACGGGGGGACTGTGGTTCGCCACGCGGACGGGGGTCTTCGGTGGATGCCTCGATGAGCATCTCGTCGATGGAGAGGGAGCGCTGGGACGAGCGGGACGAGGATCGGGAGTGGGCGTGCGGATGCGGGTGGCGAGGCGGTGCGAGGGCGGGCTGTAGAGCGGGGTGGGGCGGGCGGGGGTGGACGTCGAGGTCGGGACGGGTGCGGGGCTGTGGCGGGGTGGGATGTGAGATCGGGGACGAGAGAGGCCGAGGACGCACCCTGTCGTACTCGCGCTCATTGCGCGGGCGCTTGGCCGGTGGCTGGTCGTCAAAGCTGCCCGAGCGAGGCCGCACGCGGGCTTGTGGCGGGGGGGGCAGGGAGGGGATGCCGGCGTGCCGGTGTGTGCGGGGGGGTGCGAGGAGGACGGCGGGGCTGGGCGGGACGGGGTAGCCGGGGAGGGGGACGGGTGCGAGGACGAGCTGGCCACCGCCCTCGGCGACGAGACGGGAGAAGCCCGCGCGGGCGTCGGCGGCACGGAGTTCGATGACGTGGAGGTAGCGGTTGAGTTCCTCCCAGGCGTCGGAGAGGACGCGTCTGCGAGCGTCGGCCTCGTCGCGGGCGTGTTCTGCGCGATCGGCACGTGCCTCGCACTCGGCGATGGCCCGTTGGGCGGACTCGGGGAGTGTGCCGGGCGAGGTGGACGCGGTGGCGTAGGATGCGAGGAGACGTTCGGCCTTTTCGAGACGCTTCCGGGTTGCTGCGAGGTCTTTGCGGAGGGCGTCGGACTCGCGGTAGCTGGCAGAGAGGAGGTGGGCGAGCTGGGCGTTGGACTGGGGCACGGTGCCGTTGGGTGGCGGGGAGGAGGGCATGGTGGGGGGAGAGGGAGACATGGGCCCTAGGGAGAGGGAAAAGGAGGAGGGTTGATAAGGTCACTTGGACGATGCGCCTCGGCCGGCGTTTCTCCCCCGCGACACGCACCGTTGGCGAGGCCTGGCAGGTGTTCTCGTGCGTGACCCCGGACACCCGCCCGTCGTAGGGACGCTCGGGGTCCTGCCTCGTGTCGGCGCCGGGTGTTTTTTTCGTGGCGCGCGTAGGATCGTCACCACTCCGCCATCATCGGACACTGTCCGGGGCGTGTGCGGTTGCCAAGGCGGATACGGAACACAGCCACACCGACGAGGACCTCTGTCACCCACTGTGTCCTCGGGCGCATGGACGGCATGCACGAGGTCTCTCCGGGCCGCATTCGGTGACAACATTCATTCCCGCACGATGAGCTCATCGTGATCGAGGTGTGTGCGTCTGCCTCGTGTTGCCAACAAGACGTCACGGGGACTGCGCCGGAGAAGAGCCTCGTGTCGATGACGTCCTGCTCTCCCACTCCCTCTCACGACATGCAGGGTGTTGGGCTACCCAGACCCGAGGACGGTCGCATGCTCGCATCCAACGACTGGTCGACGTCCTCGTCACACCGCGCAGAGACGTCGTTTGTACTCCCCATCTCGGCCCACGAACTCTATCTCATCACACGGGGGTCGTCTCAGGGTGGCCACGTTCGCATGCGGCAGTCGGCGAGGAGGGGAGACGAGGTCCAAGTGCATGTCCGTGTCGCGTACGAGGATCCACGGGCGCTCGCACGTGCGACCGTGTGTCGGCTGCACAAGGGTGGGAACAGAGAGGGCGTTGGGATCTTTGTGCGTCGCGCGTCTTTTTGGCGTTCGCTGGGCTGATTCACTGGGCGTAGACACCCACCTCGGGGTCGTCTCGCGATCGACTCCTCTTTGACGTCGTGCTCACATTTCCAGCCGCGACGGGAGATCCGTTGCCCATCCGCGCATTGACAGTGCTGACGAGCAACTATGCACACCAGGTGGGGGACGTGTGGCAGTCCATCGTGTTTGAGAACATCACACTCGACACGTCCAACGCACCCATCCACGTCGACGTGCGTCCCTTGTCACACACGCTCATCCATCTCTCATCCCACCAGTCAATGACCCTGACCAAGGGCAGGTTCGTGTCGAGCAACGGGGCCATCGCCGGCCACTTCAACGCATCCGACACACTCTGTCTACACACCTCCAATGCACCCATCCAGGCCACCGCGTCGCTGCTGGCCACCGGACGTGGTCCGACACAACTCGACATGCGCACGAGCAACGGGTACGTTGCCCCCACATCCCATCGCGCGTCTCTCACACCCACACAGCACCATCACCTCGTCCGTCTCACTCACCACCGCATCCGGGACAGGCGGCCACTTTGGCGTCTCAGCCCGCACGACCAACGCGGCTGTCAAGCTGCGCTACGACGACGCACCCACCGGGGTGCGACTCGACTCGGGCGTGAACACGTCCAACGCACCCGCAGAGGTGGGGATGCATCCGGCGTACGAGGGCATGTACGAGGTGAGGACATCGAATGGGCAGCCGATCGTGCGGGATGGGAGACCGGTCGATCCGACAGGGGCGGGGAGAAGGCGGGTGGTGCAGTCGAGGAATGACATGGCGGGGCGAGTGTATTGGGCTGGAGGGGGAGGAGAGGGGACGTGTGTGGTGCATACGAGCAATGCGCGGGTGTCGCTGGATTTGTGAGAGGTCATGGAATGAAAAGCACGCATGCCGATGACGACGAACGGCGTGTTCAGAATCAGGTCCCAAGTCGACGGTCTTACCGGCATTGCCAGCCTCGACGAATGAAACGCGGGCACGGCGCAGCGTCCACGTTGCACTGGGCTGTACAAGGGGGTGTATGATATCATCCACGCGTTCTAGCGATTTCGAGAAAATTACATAACACGCGCCATAAAAACATCTTGCCCCAAACCCACGTTGCCTTGTTCCGTGACATGAATCGTCCACCTTGTCGATTTTTCAACTCACCCGCTGGCTGCCACAAGGGCAACCAGTGCAACTTTGCGCATTCAGCGCCTGACACCAACGCCGTCCCAGATCGTAGCAACCCTGGTCCGTCTCAGCGCGCCTCGAGTCCAAGCAGCGCCGGAAATCCTCCTCCCGGTGTCTGTCGGTACTTTTGGGAACACGGGCGGTGCAAGAGGGAATTCAACTGTCGCCACGCCCATACTCGCCCTCAGAATACGACTACTCGGGCTGATGTGGCCCCTAGTACACCCCCTGCGCCCACCCTGACGCGATCTGCCGCCCTACAGCGCGTTGCGCCGTTCCTGACCGAACAGGGCTTGTCGAAAATGAGTGGGAGCGGCACGGATGGCTATTTCTCTCAGGACCCGGCGTCGTTGTCCCCAACAGAGGCGCACAACGCTTTGAAACGCTTCTTGACCCTTGACAATTTTAGATTCAAAACGACGTTTGAGGTGTATGCTTTTTTGAAATCGTTGAACAGCGCAACAGCGTCCAACGCGAATTGGGTGTGCCACCAGCCCTTGTCATTGTGAACACCGTACTGAATCGCGTGCGCCAGACCCAAGAGGATGGTCAAGTAAGTCGAACCGGTGATGATGATCAGAGACGATGATGTTGATGGCGATTAGCTCCTTTTGCAAACGATGGCGTCTGTACGTCGCTTTGGCGTTTGTTTGCCTCGTCTTGATCCGTTTGCAGCAAAACGGGCTACATCGTCTGATAGAAATCATACGCTGGCCACAGGTATCCGCCCGTGCTGGAAACAGTCGCGACGTGCTCTCCTTCCAGCGGGGTATACTCCCGATATTGCGTGTGGGTGTATATCTCGTTCTCGAGCTCACTTTTCGCTCACCTTTGACAGTACTTGTCGTCGGACTTTGTCGTCAAGAGTACGCTGGTAACCAGGGTCAAGTAAGACGTCTCGCATCCCTCACGGCGCCTGTGGTTGATGAGGGGTCACACAGTGCGCTCTTCACCGGGGTGCTGCAAAACATCAAAGAACTGGCCGATACACTCGAGAGCAACATGGCCGCCATCATGACCAGTCGTTCTTTCCACGATCCCAGCTCGCACTCGAATCCTCCCCAGCTGGGCCCTCAACTCTTAGCATCCATCGCCGGCGTGTTGGACGAGTACGTTTTCGAGTCTCTTGTGACACTTGTTTTTCACGTCACGTCCATAGGTGCCTCGTGCGTTTCAAAAACGCCGTGGCGATGTATCCCCGTCTCGTCCCCCTGGTTGCGAACCTTTGCGCCTGGCTTGACCAGTGGGCCACTGGAATCGCCTTGTCCCCACCCACATTCGACAACCCCTTTCAAGGCGTCGCAACGCCGGTCCGTGATCTCCTGATTCGTAACCTCAAGGAAAAGGTAGGCCGTTTGGCGTCGATCGTCGACCGCGAACTGGGCAAGGAGACACGCGCGAGCGCGCGCAAGGTCGTCGACGACGTCCCAAGTCCCCCCTCGAACGAGGGTCTCATCGCTGCGTTACATGGCTACTATCACCCTCCAGGAGAGCTGCGTCCGGAAGGTCCTCGGCACGACAACGATTTCGTGGACGTATCCGACATTCGGGTCGCCCCGACGCACGAGGAGTTGATGTGCCGAACGGCGCCGTTCCTACCCGCTAGCTTGTTTGAGGCACCCCACCCTGCTCCGGCCGAGTCCATGCAGCGATTACTGGACATTCAGTTTCGTCTCTTGCGAGAGGAGCTCACGTAGGTGTTTCAGTGTTGTTTGTGTGCTCGGCGCTCCAATCCTTTGGTCGCAGGGCACCCTTGAGGAGGGCCGTGCAGCACGTCAAGGATGACTTGGAAGTGTTGCATCAGCGGGATACACGGCTGGGCGATATCCTTGAAAAGGGCGGAGGAAAATATCAGGGGGTGGCTGAGAACCATGACACGTTGATGTTCAATGTCTACACCAACGTCGCATTCGCGGCGCTGGTTCCCGACCGCCGAGGAATATCCACGGGACTCATGTTCGACACCCCACCAGGGAGAGCGCGTTCGGCGCAGTCCGGGGCGCGTGTCGCGTATTGGAAAAGCATGACGAGCAAGCGGCTCATGACAGGCGGCCTCGTCGCACTTGTTTGGCAGAAAAAGGGGGTGATCTCTGTCCATCTCGGCATCGTGGCTAGTACAGTCAACGATTTGACCGCTCATGTCCAAGCCGATGGGAGTCGCGTCAAGATTCGGGTCATCTTTTTCGACAGCGAGATCGAGTTGCGTATTCTTTCCGAGTTGCGGACCGTGCGATCGTCGTCGTCCGAGGAGGACGACGTCAAGGTGCTCGTCGAGTCGCCCGTCTTGTTCGAGGCGATACGACCGTTTCTCGAGGCGCTCAAGACGGAACCTGAAAATATCCCTTTTTCGCGGTATCTCGTCTTTCGTCCGCGGGGTTATCTGAAAAACTGTACCATCGATGCGCCCAAGTATGCGTGTCTTCCGGGGTTTCACTTTCAGTTGTCGTCCTTGTTTGATGGGGAGGCTGGGGTGAAGGACTTGCGGATGAGTGTGGCGGACAAGGGTTCGGTCGACCGTGCCCGAGCAGAACTTCGTCGGGCGAGTCGTCTCGACCCCAGTCAAGCGGACGCTGTGGTGTCTGCATTGACGAGGGAACTGGTGTTGATTCAGGGGTGCGTCCTTGCTCTCGTTTTTCCACACCAAGCACATTGGTGACATTCTCGCCCAGACCGCCCGGAACCGGAAAGGTGACGCCATCCCACAGCGGATTGACCATGCCGGGGGCTGACGTCCAGTTTGATTTCAGAGCTACACGGGCGTCGAGCTGCTGCGCGTGCTCGTCGCCAACGGCATTGGCCCCATTCTCCTGATCGCCTTCACCAACCACGCGCTCGACCACATGCTGTGTTCCGTCCTCGACGCCAAGATCACGACCGACGTCGTCCGTCTCGGGTCCCGCACCTCGGACGAGCGCATCTCCCAGTATTCGATCGAAACCCGGGAAATGGTCGCGGGGCAATCGCGCCTGCACCCCGCATCCAGCGACAAGTTTCGGGCGCTCCGCGACGTGGGCAGCGAGATCAGCGCGCTGATCAAGCGGATCGACGACGTGGATCTGGAGTCGGATTCGTCCGAGGTGGCCAAGTATCTGTCGCTTTTTCATCCGGAGCAGTATGCGGCGGTGCATGGCCCGCCTGCGTGGGTGGGTATCGCCAAGGCGCTGGTGCAGGATGGGGATGGGGATGGGGATGGGGATGACGAGGCGGGGGGAGGGTGGCTGAAGAGGGGCCGGAGGGGGCGGGTGGTCGAGGAGGATACGTCGCTGTATGCGTTTTGGAAGCGGGGTGGCGATGTGGCGTTTTTGGAGATGTGCAGTCCGACGGTGGCGGTTCCCAGTGTGGCTGCGCGTGTTGTGGAACCTGGTCCATCTAACCGCTTTGCGTCGCTGATAGTCGAGGTCGCGTCGGATGGGGAGAACTCGGCGTCATCGGAGGAGGAGGGAGAGGAGGAGGGAGAGGAGGTGGTGGTCCCACCTGAGAAACTATGGATGACGGCCGATGTCGCTTCTCGTACGGAGGGCGAGAACGTCGCGGCGCCTACGCCACCCACGTCGCCATCGGAATCAGACTCGGATGAGGCGCCCGCCCCGCCTGCCGCAGACACGCGCCCCGCCTACATCCGTGATCCAGTCGGGTTCTTTGACGCGCTTGGCGTGGATGGGGTCCCCACGGTGCCCGAGGGCGACCGTGACTTGGACGCACTCTTGGACACGGGCGAGGTGTGGACGATGAGCCGATACGAACGGCGGGTGCTCCACGCGTACTGGGTCGAACAGGCCCGCGTGCATTTGGAACAAAACCAACAAGACGCGTTTGAACGGCTTCGAAAGAAGCATGCGGAAAAGGTTCAGGAACACAATGAGATTAGGGAAGAGGTGCGTGGACGTGGCTTGCTTGTCTTTTTTTTTTTTTGATATATATATCGCATGGCAGGTGCGACGTGATTTGTTGAAAAACGACAAGATTATTGGATGTACTACGACGGGTGCAGCCAAGCTTGGCACGCTGTTGAGGGTGCGTCGTCCTGCGAATTACGAGTCTTGTTGGGGATGTTGACCCCTTCAAACCAGTCTCTCTCCCCAAAGGTCCTCATGGTCGAAGAGGCAGGACAGGTCCTCGAGGCCCACGTGTTGGGCAGCCTCGTGCCATCCGTAGAGCACCTCATTCTTATCGGCGATCCCCTTCAGCTACGGCCGACCCTCAACAACTTTTGTACGTCTTTTTTTCCCCTTCTTTTGCCCGTCCGTTGCGTCACCTCGGTTTTCAGCGCTGTCCATGGACAACCGGCGTGGCAGGGAACTCTATCGGTTCGACATGTCGCTCATGGAGCGTTTGGCCACGTCTGGTTTGCAAATGTCCCGGATCGACGTTCAGCGTCGGATGCGCCCGATGATCTCGCGTCTCATTCGGTGCGTACCATATTATTGGCCACGTTTGTGAGCCACGTCCCGTGTCTCAAACTGCACAGGAATACGCTCTACGAGGGACTTGAAGATCACGCCTTGGTGAAGGCGTATGGCGACGTTCGCGGCATGGCCACGAACGTGTTCTTTCTCTCTCACAAACACAGGGAGAATGGCGGCGGGGACGACACGGCGAGCAAATACAACATGTACGAGGTGAGGAAACGGCATGGCGGATCGAACGATGACTCACACACACACTCGAAAGGTGGACATGATCAGAGACCTCGTACTTTATCTCCTCCGGTCTGTTGTTGTGCTGTGTGTCGTTGTCTCGTGCGGGTTGCACTGACGCCTATCGCAGGCAGGGATGTTACTCTGCAGAGGGCGACATTGTCGTCCTGTGCGCTTATCTGGGGCAGCTTGCCCGACTGAGAGATGCGCTGGGTGGCGACGTCGCAGTGGTCATTGATGAAAAGGATCAAGCCGACCTCAACGATCGTGAAGGCGACAAGGACGACACGGGCGACACCGGACCCGTCCAACACGTCAAGGTCATGAGTCGGGTGCGTATGGACGTGCTGCATCACTCTTTCTCACGTCGTTGTTGGTAGGTCCGGTTGCGCACCGTGGACAACTTCCAGGGAGAAGAAGGCAAGGTGGGCACGTTGTGTGCGTCGTTGTTGAATGTGATTTGACGAGCGACAATAAAGATTGTCATCCTGTCGCTCGTGCGGAACTCGGGTGGGGCCGACGACGACGACGACGCCGAAGTGCAACACATGTCGCAGGACACCAAGGTGAACATTGGGTTCCTCAAGGTGGGTGTTGCTTGTTGTCTGGGACAAGGATGGCGTTTCTCATTCTGGTTTCAGTCCAAGAATCGGACCAATGGTAATCCGTTTAGGTTCCCCGGTCGCCTGCCATCTCACACGCATGTCTGTAGTGGCCTTGTCGCGCGCTCGCGAAGGGCTTTATATTTTTGGAAATGCCGACGACCTGGCGTCGAAAAGCAACATGTGGCGTTCGGTCATCGAGGAGTTGGATGGGCAGGATGCGTTGGGTACAGCCCTGCCCGTGGTTTGTCACCGACATCGTGAAAAGATAGAGCACGTTTGGATCCCAGGCCAACTGTCCGAAATCGCGCCCGATGGTGGGTGCCATCCGAGCGTGTGTGACATGCCACTGACGATGTCGGCAGGTGGGTGCTTGGAACAGTGCGACACGCTGTTGAAGTGTGGACACCTTTGTCCATTCAAGGTATGGACCCTTGGCAACCTGTTGCCGATCCCAAACTAGATTGATTATGGAATGTTAGTGCCACTGCGACGATCCCAACCATGTTTCTGTCGTCTGTACGAAACCCTGCAGAAGGCTTTGTCACAGGGACCACCCTTGCCGCAAGGAGTGCCACACGCCATGTGGTGACTGTTTGTTCCCGGTCCCGAACGTCCGACTCCCGTGTGGGCACGTTAAAGCGTCGGTTCCGTGGTATGACCACTACCCTTTGTCACTGTGATGTGGCGCTCAAAAGGACGGTTTTAGTCACCAGATGGATATGCTGGACAATGTTCGTTGCGACGAACGGGTGGAGAAACAGCTCCCGGACTGCGAACACAAGGCGATCATCCCTTGCTCTCAAGACCCGGAGGACTACTGTTGCCAAGAGCGATGCGACGGATGGATGACATGCTGTGGCAAGAACTGCAACGCGATCTGCTACGATTGTCAAGATCTCAACTCGGACATGGAGAGAACCAACCATGTTGCGCATCCGTGTCGAAAGCCGCTCTATTGCGAACATGCGTGTCAAGAACCGTGTTCGGAAGGGCATGTGCATACGACCCGCTGTGAACTGGACTGCAGGCAGACGTGTCCCCATGCACAGTGCAAACAGCGGTGCTTTGTCCCGTGTGCGCCGTGCAAGCAGCCGTGCACGTGGTAAGCACATCGACCTATTGGCGGTGTTTTTCTGATGAATCGTTGTAGGTCTTGTCCTCACTATACCTGTCCTGTTCCGTGTGGTTCCGTGAGTGATGAGGACCGCGAGTGATCGTCACGAGCTGACTTGGTAATCGATAGGTTTGTGCCCGACTGCCGTGTGACAGGCGCTGTGAAAAGGATCTTCAATGTGGCCACAGATGTCCCTCTGGTAAGGTGTCCTACTTTGCTTTCCGAGCTGCGGGCGATACTTATGCTCTACAGTGTGTGGCGAGGATTGCGCTATCCAAGTTTGTCCCCAGTGCGCGTCCGAAGACCAAAAGGCTCAAATTGCAGACTTTGTCATGCAACGTCCTTTGGCGGACATTGACCCCGTCTTGGAGTCTTTGGACGAGCTGTTGATCACGATTCCGTCCTGTCGACATACCTTTACGGTCGAGACGCTTGATGGGCATTGTGGCATGCCAGACTTTTATAGCTCTCGAGAGGATGGGAAATGGCTGGGTCTGTTGTCCCCGACTGGGTTCAAACGACCGCCGACGTGCCCCACTTGCCGTTCGGAAATCACGGCGCCCCGCTACGGGCGTGTCTTCAAGCGGGCGAACCTGGATATTTTGGAGCGCAACGTTGCGGCTCAGATGTCGTTGTCTCTTGCAAACGCGCAGACGTCTCTCGAGTCTGTGTCCACCAGTACGAAGAAGGAAAATCTGGTCAAGGTCGCGAGGAGGATTCCGCTCGACTTCAAGGACATGGCAGACGAGAAGAAGAAAACTAGTCAGAACAAGGCGCGAAACAAGATTTTGAGCGCGAAAAAGGAGGTGCCTGTTTCGGAACGGGATATCTCGCCTGCAAACTCGCTGATCATATCTGTCGACACGTCCGTCCTGGACGCTTGGCGCACGGCGATGCGCGAGTACCTCGCTGCGTATACACAGGCTGTACAGGTTGCCGAGACACGCTCTGCCCATACGGAGGCGTGGGAAGCGGCGGTGTCGTGTCTGCATGAGAGCGAGGTGGACGCGATGCTCAGCGATCCTGGTCGGCTGTCCAGAGACCCCATGATCCACGCGATGCGCGTTGCCAAGATCAAGGTCGGACAACCCCGTCCTCTCGCAGACCGGCGATTCCTCGTAGAGTCCATATGGCTAACCATCCACATCCGACTCGTGTTGACTGACCTGGCGACGGCGTGGATTGGTGCCATCGGCGAACGCACCGGCGGTGGCATCCAGAACAACCAGCAGTTGATCTGGGCCACCTATGTTGGACATGTATTCAAGAGCTGTTTACGAGATGCTGACGTTGCCTTCGTCGTCGCAAAAGACTCCGAATCCCATCGTCAGGTGTCGAAAACAGCTCTGTATCGAATGCGGATTTCTTTGGAGGAATTCCGATTTGATGTGATGATGTGCAAAATGACAGATCAGTTTAAAGAAAAGGAACATAGAGACGCGCTGGGGGGGCGCGCGTCGACGCTGTTGCGGGAGGCAAAGACGTTGATGAAAACGACGATTGCAGAGCATCGCGCAAAGATGTCGAGTTTCGAAGAGATGAAATGGTTGGAGACCCACTTCTCGAGCGTGGCACGCGACATTGTCAACGAATGGGTCAAGATCGAGCGCTCGATTCGGATGGGCACGTTTTATGAGCCTGTCTCGCTTGAAGAACGTATTGCCATTGTCAAGGCCATGGGATTCGGTGAGCAAGATACACGCCCTCGGAGTGGAGACTGATACATTCATTAGCACACGCGGGTCACTATTATAACTGTCCGAATGGTCACACGTTCGTGATCGGCGAGGTGCGTGAATGGGCGTTTTCAGACGCGGCGTGTTTTGCTGCGTGAGTAAAGTACGCTGATTTCGCATACAGTGTGGAGGCGCGATGCAGGTTTCGAGATGCCCAGAATGTCATGTGCCCATTGGAGGGTCTGATCACCGCTTGGACGCATCGAATACGCGCAGTGAAGAGTTTGAGGCATTGGCAACTCAACAGGGGGCGGAAAGAACGCCATGGGGCAGACCGTGGTGAGGATCACGGCTTGGAGTCATCTTCCCCCTCGATCCAAGAGAATCTGAAAACAAGAATGATGGCGTGAGGTGTTGGATTTCAAGACGAAATTTGTAAGGCGAAATTGTATCTCAGTGCTGAGAAAATAGGTTAGGTTTGAATTCGATTCGGAGTTTTCCCGTGGTTGCTGCGGTCATCATGCATCAAGTTCCAGCCTCCCTCTTCTTAAAATTGCTGGAAAACTATCGACCTCCAGGTTCACATCGACAAGTGTAATGACAAGTGACAGTATTCGACTTGGTGCCATATATTTCGAGTGATACCACGTGTGTGTTTGGGTTGTTTGCCGTGCCATCTATCGTTAGTCGACATAGCGTGTTCTTCGTGCTTGTATACGTTATCAATCCTGGTTGTCGTTCACAGCACGCAGGACGAATTTCGGGAAAAGAAACCCACAGTGGTGTGCTAGTAATAGCAGGAGGTGAAAGCAAGCGCCCGGCGTTCCTCCATGTGTCGAGGATACTGGGGTAGGGCCAACATGCCTGAGTTCAATTTGGTGCTATCCTTAAGCAGGAGCCTCGGCTGGTCAAGGACCTGGCTGACCTCCCGCGAACCATCTCCATTTTAGAAGTACTTGTACAGGCTTAGCAGCTGGAATTGCCTTCAGGAGAGTGCCGTGACAGTGACCTCGTGCCTCAGGGCTTCAAGATCGAGCCTGAGATCACTCGACTCTCTGATGAATTGGAATTGATCTGCTGTGACGAGGTTCGCTGGCTTTACGGGCTACTTACCGGTTATCTGTAACTGGAGTGAACCGCCTGTTTGAATTGGACAGCCTCGCGTGTCCCTTTCACGACGGCCCTTGACACCCCAAAGTCAGGAACTGGACCATCACGATAGCTGAAGTGGTGATTACTGCAAGCTGTTCTCGATCGATGAGGAAGCTACTCACCTGACAAGACTGGTCGTGTTGAACAACTTTACTGGAACCCTCGTGAAGTTCTGGATGCATTGTGTGACCTCGAGGATGCAAATCTCGATTCTGAGGTTGGGGAGTTGACCAGTGATCAAGAGCTTGGTGTGGCCGTTCAGACAAACCAAATTATCTGAACAACCTGACCAACGCCTTGTTCGCTCGTTTGGGCGTCCTGCTCTTCTTCACTCTGCTTGAGTGCCTCTGGGGGCTGAGCGCAGTGCGCGGGGAAGCTGCGCACACTCAGGCTGTTGGCCAGCCGCACCACGGCAAACACCGCTGGCTATGTAAGCGGTCCTGCCGGCGTCGGAACGAGTGATTTCAGGTACATAACAATTGGGATTCAGTACTGCTTGCCTTGACGGCCCTAATGCTGGTACCTCATTTCCTGTGTTTCTGTGAGCTGGGCGATCCGGTGCAAGCCTCGAATCGAATCACTATACTGTCTACATTCTTCCTGCGCATTTAAGATTCAAGAGATGATCTCCACGCTCGTATTGTTTATCAGCCAGTGTTCGTCTGCCAACAGACTACGGTCAACTAAACCTTCGATGTGTGCGAAATGAGTTGGAATTGACATACCTGGATTGGCGATCACAGGTCCCTAACCTTCATAAACCGTCAAACGTCACCAGGTTAAAATCACCCATTGCGGAAGGAATAGTTGCCCTCATTGAAGGCGTGAACTCACTGGATCCAAGGCACCGATAAACCCACTTGCCACGACTCCGTCTCGCAGAGAAACGTCGTGTAAAACTTTCGGACGTTATCTCACCATCGCCCCGACGGGCTCACGATTCGTTCGATGAGACGAAGCAGGCCAAATAGTCCTTGCGAGGTGCACGGGGTGCGGTTCCAAAGGCCATCGTGAAAGTAATGCACCGTTTGTTGAGCGGTTTCCATTTGTCGATGTAAATTACTATTTACTGACCTCCGAGAAATTGGGTGTGCATTTCACATCTGATGCTGGTATGCGGCAAGCAGCTCGAGCTTGAGACCAGGGTCACGGTTGCCCATCACATCCCCGCGACCGGGTTGTGGTTCCTTGCTGTGCTGAGGTGCTATTCCTTGGATGGTATCGAGTGGCACGTTCCCATCCCGGTCTTGCATTGTAACAGCGCCCGGCGTAGCGTGGAATAGGCGGTGGGGTATATCGTGTGCTCGGTTCCCAGCTTGGCAGACTCGAAGCTTGACGCCGCTAGTACCCACGAGCCGGCTGAGTCCGAGACCATCCCTTCACAGGCACCATTGATTGAGGCGGCATATGTATCAGCCACCAGCTTGCAGTGAGGCGATAAGTCCATTTGTCCCTGGCCTGCGATAGAAGGTGTTCTCGTAAAGTCATTCCCACTGGAATATTTTTCGGTCGAACAGCATGGAACCAAAAGGGGGATGGTTGCGATAGCTGAAGAAGATGTGGGTCAGCCCATAAAGGTCAAATTGTGTTCGTAAAGACTTGAAACTCAAATGATAAATTTTGACGAGGGAACGTGATAAACCATTTTCTGGACGAAGTCTGTCCAGCGTATCTTGGAAGAAGCGGGACCGGCAGTCGTAGGCGGCACGGTCTTTTCTTGCTTTCGGAAAGTAAACTGGTCGGTCGGCTGCATTGTACACAAGGCAGTTATCCCTACCTTGGAGGGCCATCGCAAACCCCATGCTACTATTTGATCATTGAATGCAACTAAGATTCAGCCAGTACGAACTTGATCCAGATAAGGAATCGAAGGGCACATTGCCCATGCCAAGGTCAGTCACCCAAATCGTCAAATGGCGTTAGTTGTCAACCTGCGAACTGTAAGAAAGGGCCTTACATGGTGCACCAGTACGTTACTTTGGTATTGGTTTCGAATCCAGAACGTTTGTTTAAACTTTGGTGTCGCAGAGTGTTTTTCACACTCCACCTACCACTCCAAGCGTCTGGGACCGCGTTGACTAGTAGTATGTAGGCATCTGAAATAAAACAAACACGCCCACTGAGTGTGACATACTGCTTCAGAGAGGAGGTGCTGACGTAATAATCCAGGGTATTGTTGAAGTTTGCCGAACGCGTTTGGGAATCAAAAATGAAAGCAACGACGACACCGTCAACATCGACGCCCGTCGCACACAATGCCCTTCCTCCACCCTCAGCTGCATCTTCCGCGCGCTCATCCCGCATTGCACCCCACTCACATATCAAAGGCCTTGGTCTCAATGCAGAAGGTATCGCCACGTCTGAGGGTGCTGGATTCATTGGCCAAACCAATGCACGCGAGGTATGTCTTGTCGGCGCGGCATGTTCATGTCTTTTTATTTCTGATGTCAACGATGTGTGATGTTTCTCTCTGTGTAGGCGTGTGGCGTGGTCGTCGATCTGATAAAGTCGCGCAAGTTTTCTGGACGCGCACTCCTACTCGTTGGTGCACCGGGGACAGGCAAAACGGCGCTCGCACTGGCAGTGTCACATGAACTTGGGGTCAAAGTACCGTTTTGCCCGATGGTGGGATCGGAGGTGTATAGTACGGAGGTCAAAAAGACAGAAGTCCTTGCGGAAGCGTTCCGGAGAGCCATTGGTGCGTTTTGTGCCCATGCTCTATTCGTGACATGGGCCTCCTTTTGTCCCCTAACCGTTTCATTCGTCAGGGCTCCGAATAAAAGAAACCAAAGAAGTTTTTGAAGGCGAAGTCACTGAGTTGACGCCAACGGAATCCGAAAATCCACTTAGTGGCTACGGCAAGACAGTCTCACACGTCATCGTCGGCCTCAAAACCGTCAAAGGCACAAAGCAACTTCGGTTGGACCCCACCATATACGAAGCCATCCTAAAAGAAAAAATTGTCGTTGGTGATGTCATTTATGTCGAAGCGAATACGGGGGCCGTCAAGGTGAGATTTTTTTGCGTTCTTGTGACCAGCATGGAGGCCCCACTGACTACTCGTAGCGTGTGGGTCGGTCAGACGCGTATGCATCATCTTATGATCTTGAATCCGAGACCTACGTCCCTTTACCCAAAGGGGATGTGCACAAGCGGAAAGAACTTGTGCAAGATGTCACTCTTGGTGATCTTGATACCGCAAATGCCCGACCCCAGGGAGGACAAGATATCATGAGTGTCATGGGAAGCCTCATGAAAAGCGGCCGGACAGAAGTGACCGACAAGCTTCGCAGAGAAGTGAACAAAGTTGTCAAGGGCTACGTGGACCAAGGGGTTGCGGAAGTCATTCCTGGCGTGGTGTTCATTGACGAGGTGCGGCTGGATGGATTACATCAGCTTATTGGGTTAATATGGGATCATCCAGGTTCATATGCTCGATGTCGAGTGTTTCACGTATCTAAATTCTTTGCTCGAATCCCCGATGGCTCCAACTGTCATCCTTGCAACTAACCGGGGTAATGCGCTTGTGCGTGGAACAACGGACGTCGTCTCTCCGCATGGAATACCAGTTGATCTACTTGATCGGTAGGGGTTTCTCCCGAGAATTAAATGCCTCTCACTCTCTGCAACAGGTGCCTTATTGTGAAGACGGATGGGTACAATCGCGAGCAGATCGCCAAAGTGGTGCAACTCCGTGCAAACGTGGAGGGGCTGAAACTTGGACCAGGGGTCTTGGAACGGTTAGCAGAAGAAGGGGAACGCGGATCGATGCGGTTTGTTATCTGAAGTTCATAGCGTCATGGATTCGTCATGCTGATGAATTTAATAGCTACGCCCTCCAGTTATTGGCCCCGGCTTCCATTCTGGCTGGTTTGGCCGGTCGAAGCGAGATAGCGGTCGAGGATATTGGGGAGATGAACGAACTTTTCTTGGATGCAAAAACGTCTGCAAGTCATATCAACGAAGATGGCGGATTCGACGGTGGCAGAATGTCGTAGTGCCCGTGGGGTACGTGATTGCTTGTAGCTAAGCTTCCATGTCGTGTCATGCATCATGGATCACCACGTGCATGATGTATCGATAACAGCCTGCTGCGCTACTCAGCTGCTTTATTGTACAGCATCTAGGTTGATGACCTCCCCGGTGGTAACATGTGACTTGTTGAAGCTAAAGATTAACTTGTATGTCTTAGATCCATTTGTATTCAAGCCATCCTCGTGGACGTCGGCCAATGTGACTCCAGATTTAGTGGCACGCCCTCAGTTTCTTAAAAAACGAACCAAGCTGTATCATGATGGCTTTTCGGACACTTCCTACCGAGCTATGGCAGTGACTCAACCCTGTCCTGACGTGAGGAATGATGCCGCATCGTTTTGGGCGCGATCTCCTGCTATTGTTCATATTACACCTCCTTTTCAAGCCTAGCTTGCGGTCCACCAAGTAAAATAAAATGTTGTCTCACGAATGCGGCGAGTGGACCAGGCTACGACATGGGAATTAACCGGAACCTCAAGAAGTTAGTAGAGGGCTTACTCCACCTCCCAGTAACTCGGCGATTCTCAAGCACACCATTATATGCAAGTATTAAGCACCGGCCACGTTTTGGTGCTCACCTAACCGAGCTGTGGCGTCCGGACCATGCCATGCCAGTGGTTCCACTGCGGACGCCAACACAGCCAGGGCCTCAGTAAGGACTCAGGACGGGTCCGAAGACTGCGCACTCACTCCAAGAGTCCAAGTCACCTCTGAAGCGGACGGCCTGGGAAAATAGAAGCCGATATGGTCGAATGTCACGCTACTGCGGGAGAGTAAGTGAAGTTGGTCATCCTGTGTCGGTGGTGCTGAGAAAACGGCGCTAAGAGATTGTTGGACGCACGTTCACAGTGGCGTGTCATCCGACGGCCGGCCTTCCTTGCCGGTTTCGCTTGAATGGGCAGATTGGAGGGTCTGTGGTGACAACCTGCCCAATCCATCTCCTAACTCCATTTCGCCTTTATCGTCCTGCTTGTACTCCGTTTGTCGAGACTCACGTAAGTATCGACGATGGCATTACCAACTTTGACCCAATTGTTGCGTAAATCTCCACCTCTGCCAACTTTTAGTTTGTTCCTATGCGGCGTTCCACTTGGCCGACTAGCCCGGCTTTGTGCAACAGACCACTCCAAATAGCAGTCCACAGATTTGCTGTAGTCCAAACCCTTCCACCTACCCCTACCCCGTGCCCTCATATTTCATTTGTATCCCATTTCATGTGGGACTTTGCAACTCCGCGACCCGAATATGGTGAGCTCCTCATACTTGCTTGCTTCTTTTCACAATGGCGCAAACGTATGGTCGCCTTGCGCCCTTCCGACCGGATGTGGAGGGGATCTGTATGGTCCCAACATGATCAGTCCTGCGGGCACAGCATATAAAAAGGCGGTACCACCACAGTGCCAACTTGTTCCCGCCCTCCTTCATCCTTTTCCACTGTCCAATTCCCTCCATTCAATATGATGCGACAGAAGCAACTGCCATTTACCTTTGAGGACCGCACCGGACAGCTAAAGGCTTCCGACTATGACGACATTTACGACCGCATGTTTATTCGCGTCACGCCATACCCTCCAGCTGGCAATACCTCAACGTTAGCCATCTACCTCATGGGTCGTCGTTCGACACGTCATGGTGATGCACGCCATCTCGAAAGACAGCCCTCCGTCGTTCTCGAGTTTGGCGGCCCCTCCATGGGGTTGGGCACGATCCATTTTCTTAAGCCACCCGCTTCCAACGTGTCTATTCCTATGAACAATTATCTCCGCAGGACCGCTTACTTTGGCGGGTGAGTGTCTATTGTTCGTCTACGCGACCATACCACTCACTCATTGCGCACAGTTCGCTCTCGAGAAAGTTCAAAGGACCCGATGGGCAGGAGTATAGATGGCAGCACAAAACGGTCGATGACCACGAGTGGTCGGTATGTCTCACGTATCTTCCCTAGATGACAACCAGTGATGGTAGTTGTCCCGCCCTCCACGCAATCTCCACCAGTGTCTCTCGGAAGAAAACTATATCATTGCGCACTATGATCTCCGACCACCCAATGTCCCCGTGTACAACGTCTCGGGCAACACCTTGACAATCTACGAAGCGTATTCACACATGTATGTGGGTAAGTGTTCTTGTCCGACACGTATGGTGTATCGCTTTGTGGCTGAGATGGATGGCACGAACAGACATCTTTGCTTCGCTGATGATTATGCGTCACATTGCCGAGAATGGCCTCTAAAAAAAGACGTCACGCACTGACACGTTCGCAAGTGTCGGACTCGGACGTGTACATGTTTCCTCGTTCGCAAAAAAAAGCCCACATTTAATTTTTCTCCCTAAAAGGGCTCCTGAAAAAAAGAAGAGAAGCGAATTGGATCCGTTTGATTCACGGCGCTAGTGAAATGAAACATCATGACAAGTACTCTAAATCCCCCCTTTACCCACTATCATCACTCTTTTTGTGGCATCCCTATCTAATCATTCGGACAATCCAACAATGTTTCATGTACATTCATATCAGTTAGCCCAATATGCATTATCTATGCACATGTTTCCTACGTCTATCTCACATTAAGAAGTTGGAGCCCACCTACCGCGTGCTTGTGCTCTACCTGTTTAAGTACCCTTTGTCCACGAGTCCACATACTTCTTTTTGTACCCGAGACCGGAACGGTCCGCTTCTGGAAGCCGAACACTACTGCCAGGCGGGATGGTGCAGCCAATGCGACTGTCAGGCGCCGTGATGTTCCCCAGCCTTCCATTCTCACACCCTGATTCTAGTCGGCCCGAACCGGGTTATCTTGAGATCTTTAGGCTGTTTCCAGGTAATGTCATTGGCTTGAACGCCACCGGGTTCTGTGTCCAGCTGACCATGCCATCGTCAGTGACTCAGTGATTTCTATCACGACCTTTTTCTCCTATTTGTTCGATCGAACGTTGATAACGGGCCAAGGAACTGCAACTCGGGTCGTCTATTGATCCGAAATTCCGAATTCGAATCGGTTTGATTTGATTTCGGTCTTGTGTGGAGGATCACGCGTGTCAGTTACCGATATCGCGATAACGCCCAAAGGAGAACAGGTAAACAGGAGGTACAGGTACTGCCAGGGTATGACTGCCAGGGTATAACCATCACGGCAATATCCGGCGTATACGTGGCGAACCCTGTCAGTTCGCGTATTTGGGGAGATCCTTGAGCGAAAGCGGACCGCGAGAGGCCAGGGCGTGCTTGCCAAGTGGATCGCACATGTCACATGAGGGAGTCTCAGGCGAATGGCAAAACGAGGCACCTCGAGGCGGATGTACGCGGCATGGCATGGGAGGTGGTTCGGAGGCGGCGCGGCGAAAGAGCGGTGTGGGGACTGGGGAAGCGGAACCGAATTGGAAGGCCACCCCAAAGGTACGCTGTCGGTCGCGTTCTGCCAATGGCGTTCTACTGACAATGCTTCTAGTGGCGGGGGTTTTTTTTTCCAGGAAAAGAGGAGTGATTCTTCACGGAAATATTGTTTAGAAGTGCATCGAAGCATCGAGATTCCGGTGAAGTAAGACGACATGGCATAAGCTGACGGTCAGTCTACGCCATATCGTCCTAGCTGGTCAATGTAACGAGGACTACCTGGGAACAAGACAAATGCTAGTCCATTTTGCAACCGAAACAACCTTTTCCGGCCATTCGGAGTCGTAGGACAAAGGAAAGGGTGTGTGAAAGGTCAATGTATACCAAGACGTTCCCCGTGATTGAGCGTTGATCTCTATTCACTGCCACTGCAACTTCTGCAAGTGAGTGGGCGGGCTCTAACTCGGAGTCGGCGCAGTAGAGGACAGTGGCAACTTGAGCTTGAAACACTCGGCGGGACAGCTTATATCATAGTAAAGGGCAGCGCTCACGGATGTTGAGTCGCACCAGTGGTTTTTGTGGTTGACCAGGTGCGCACTATGATTGAGTGCATAAAGTGATATAGATTTCATCCGGTACTCAGGCTATCTTTCCGCACCGGATGCTCGCCACACCACCGCCCACACACAACGTTGTCGGCAACGACTCCCAATTACCATCCACGTTGTCACTGTTGACGGAGTGGCCAAACTTAAAACTGACAAATGCTTCGAGTGGAAAGATGCACTGCCACCACTGTAAGTGATGCATGCAATGTTAAGGATGCCTACTACGTGAACGTTGGCTCCAGACTTTGAACTCCGATGTCGCGAGAAATCAGTGCACAGTATAGATGCGGCGATGAACGCTGGACATTGTAATGAAGCCATCTTGCAGCATTCGACTGCGTTGTCGCTCAACCCTATGGTGTGCGTGCCTCACAGGTCGTCCGATTTTATACCGAGGGCTAGGCCCCGTACATGAAACTCAATATCCACAACCACAAGGAGTCCTCAGAGATGATCTCAAAGATGGAAGAATGGCGGTGCCCCGGTACGAGCATTGATGACACTTTGCCCAGGTCTGCGTACTCGTTCTGTGTCTTTGCCGGTCGTATATGGAGAAGTGGACAAGGCACTTGGGTGACTACTATTAGCTTATCACGCGCTCGGGAGATACGAGCATTCTCGGGTATACCTAGCAGCTTTCCCCCGGCCAACATCGCCGTGTTCCGCCGGTTTCCAACTTCGCACATCCTGCCAGCGATCAATGGGACCGAACTGGAAACAGTTGTTTCTGGACTGCTTACCTCTCCACTGAACATCGCCTTGACATAGGATTGTATCACCGTGTCAATAAATTCCTCCGTACCTCACGAGTCATGGGCCAGTTTCATGTAGGATTCGTCTTTTCAACTTGGAGATGCGTCGAAACATGTTTTTCGTACTAGGAATCAGAACCACCTTTCTTGGTTGGGGTCCCTGTACCTTGCTCATCCCTGGATTGGCCTTCTTGATAGACATCCTATCGGGAGAGAGGAGAATATGAATACCCGGACCGGTCTTCCGTACTAGGCGAATTGCCATCATGGCTTTCCAATGGGCATCCACAAGTTTGAAAATATGTACAAGCACGTGGCTTGCACCTCCTTTACAGCTATCTAGTGGACAACTAGCAGAGGACACAGCATCCCTCCGGCCCCCGTCTTCCATGTTATCGATCGAAAAGGACAAGATTTTCGACCGATCACTCCGCTGAGATAACCATTTGGCAAGCTTCTACTGACGCCAGTTCGACAGTACGTAGGAGAATACAGGAGGGTCGTTGCAGACAGTTTGTTTACCGTCCAGGTGGAGATCACGACGACGATATTGGACAAGCTGATACGTAGTGTACGAAGGTTGGATGTGCCGTGATACATTGCTGTTCTCTTCACAATTTTGTTTGTCATACCGGGATTTTTTGAACAATGATCTGTTGAACAAACAGTCCTGTGACAAATCTGGGTCCGGTATACAGTATCTTTCGACTCTAAGCTTGAAACACGCCATCCTGCAAACGTTCTCTCCATACGCTCTCCGCACCAGGTGAAATATCGCTGATTTCTTTTTTCCGTTGTATGACAAGGCTCGGAACGATCGAGTAGCTCCTGAGACGGCCACTCCGAATGAGCCACGCAAATGCTTGGTCGAGTGAACGAGAATAGGCAAAGGGCGGATAGCGTAGGTGCTGCAGAAGTCGCCGAGCTCCGGGGAGCGAGAGCGCGTATGCGTGGGTACACTTCGGATAATTTGATGGATGAAGGTTCGTATCCTTGAATTCAGTGAGCGACGGGTAGAGGGATTCGTCGGACCAGCAGTGACCTTGACAGTCGTGGAAATGGTGTAGAACATAGTTTGCATTGTGTAATATGTCTGAATGGATTACACGTACCTAGGAAGACGATGTCCCATCCCGCGGGTAACGAAGTCCACACCTGAGACAGCCTGGCGGATATATTCTTCTCCATGTCGATATCGTCCTCCAGGATGATAGCCACTTCGTCGTCGCGACGGTGGTCAACTTGAATCGCATCTTGTCCGTCGATAAACCGGCGAATAACTGAGACATGCGAGTGCCAGCAAGCGACCTTTGCAGGAGAAAGTATCATCCAATCTGGCGAGTCGTCTCTCAACGTCGGTATGAAGTCGTCTCGAGCCGCACACGGAAGAGCCGAGGGTGTGGGAGCTCCAGATTTGCCAGACTTGGATTTGGTAGGAGGGGACATTTTGGCCCATGTATCGGAACCGGATGGGTCCAAAGGCGTCGCGTGCTTGGCGGAGAGTGCGTTAATCTGTGGAGGCCAGTGAAATGTCCAACCCAATTCCCTGCCGTCGGTACGTTGGTGGACCACCCAGTCGAGGATCTGGCCAACGAGCGTTGCGTTTCGGGGGGTCGCGTCGATGACGGTCCACGTTAGGTTCTGGGCACTTCGCAGAAGCTCCATCTGACCACGTCTCTCTTGTCGATAGGCGAGCGAAATGACGTAGATATGGGCATGAGCAATTCCGATACCAAGATGGGGCCATACATCCAGGCTATTCGATACGGATAGGTTGCTTGGAGTCGTGTTGGCAGCGGGTTCCGCGGGCGTTGTACCTCGATCTAGATCCAGTTGAAGTAATGCAGGAAGGGTGGAAACCTTCGGGATCACGGAGCTCGCCAACGACCACAGAACGAAAGCTAGTCCAGACAAAAGAAAAATGTATCTGGTCGATGTGGCCCTCCTGAACAGCGTTACGGGAGACATGGTTGCGTGCAATGACTAGTGGTAAGAGTTTGCGCTCACTGGAGTTCGAGCTCCGACCAACGTTAACAAGAACTCATATGTTAGTAAACTGCTATATAGCAAACAATATCATGCTCGCATGAGATTGCGTGGGACATGCTCATAAGCACGGCAGATGCAGGTTAACGTCCGAACATGCTGTGCGACGTTGTCCACCAGGCCTCATGTGCTCCTGCCATTCTGCGATGACACGATGACGAAATTGCTCGTCGACAATAAGGGGAAAGGCGTGGTCGTCATCAAGTGACAGTCTATTAGTAGTCTCTGGCGGGGCTGTTGTGGTTGTCTCGGCGAGGGAAACGTTCTTGCAAACGAATGGGGTACGAGGAGGACATACGTGCTGGGGGAAGAGTAAAATGCGAGGCAATCAAACTCACTGACGAGCGTACACAGGGAGCCCACAGCACGAGGACGGATCTCCAAGACCACCTCGTCGCAATTAATCCAACACAACCGTTTTCTCCTCAGAGAACAAGGACATGACCGACGAAAAAGTTACGGGGGAGGAGAGCGTCATATCCAGAGAGATCTTCCCACAGTTTTGCTCCCACGTTCAGAGCGATTTCCCATGGAATTATGACCTTGAAAATGGGTCCTATTATATCTAACTGGTCGGGCGCAACATCATGGTGGCTAGATACCAAGGTCATTACATGGTGCATGAGGACGCGAATGTATCCAAGCTGAAACACACGCTAGCAGCGTTCCTATATCTATTTCGGTGATTCCTCAGTCTAACTCGAAAATACTGATCCTAGAACCCAAGATGGCCATGGTAGAATACACACCACGCGTGCTACCAAGATCCAAACATATGGTCGACTTCGCGCACAACCACATGCACATGGCCGTCTCGAGTCTAGTGCCAGTGCGAGCGTGGCATGTCAAGTAAATACGTTTTTGCAACCATGGACTTGCACCGAGAACGTGGTCCAAGCTCAATCACCACCGTTTCCACCCGCATTTAAAATCCACCCAAACCCACGTCCGCAACCACTACCATGACAGACGCCGCCATCGCCACATCTTCCACTGACGCTGGTTCGTCTCCTCGCGAGAACGGTGCCGTCGGTCCAAAAGCCATGATAGTGTCTGTCGTGTGTATTTCTCCCGAGTTTCATATGGTAGGCTATTAGTAGCCCCACTCAGCCTCCAACATCCTCCGAGAAACCCCGAGGACAGCATCCACTGCTGCCAAAACTGTTGTCAATGATTACATCTGGGTAGTTATTAACATATCCTATCGGTCCATATTAACTACCTTGCATTTTCAGAGGAGGATGGCTGTCTCCTTCAAGCCCTGGACGCTTTCCATATGTTCCATGACACACTACCAGCTCATTGAAACGAATGTCAATGAAGGTGCCAATGGGATGGCCGGATCGATTGATCTCACGGCCTTGGGAGACAGTGCGATTGTTGAATTAGGTTAAGAGAAAAGGCGAGTAATGAACTGAACTTCCTGCAAGCAGGAGTCGTGGTATGTGCCTGGGAAAATGTTTACTAGTATGGACGAAGTGTGACTGGGGTCCGTCGGCAGATCGTCTTTTCAGCATCGATGTGGTGGACAGTCTAGGTCCGTGTCCCATCTTCAAATCTGCCATTGTTGAGTTGAGCTGAGTCTTATCGACGAGCTTCGACGTCCATCCTGCACTCTTCCAATCTGTTGGTCGCGTCTGACACGTGCCATCGCTCCTGACACCTAGAAACTCGATCCATTAGTCCGTATGACCACCTCGGCCAGCGTTTCAACGTCCCGCATTTTTTGCAGTCGTGTTTCTGATGTATCTGCGTGATACGGTATGATCTCTGCCATTTTGGAGTGTCCCTTCACCCCCCATGATTTTCTAACCGGCTTTCTTCCTCTAGAGCTGCCTGGACTTGTACCTTGGGATAATGCCTGCTTCCGTCATCTTCATGGAATCCGCTGATACTGTGGAGGCCGTTGGTATCAATCCCGTAGTCCTTTCTTTCTCAAAGTATTTCGATGACATTGGTTTGTTCTTCCCTAGAGCTTCCTGGACGTCCCGAGCGTTCTAGTAGTTGTCCAGTACGTTTAAATTTCGTCCTGTGTCGTCTGAGCCCTGCAGCGAATGCGGATATTCGTTGATCTATTCTGACGTGTTCTGTCACGGGCTGTTTCTCAGCATCCTCGGGCCACATGAAGTGACGACGTCGTCAGTGTAGCCGCACCCATGTCACGATAATGACGATGATATGACAACGACGACTGTCGATGGGCTGACACAACAACACTGAGTGTGACGGGGACGACACCACGTCGACACCAGCAAGTATACCCGTGCCTTTCTTTAGGGTTTGCACAAAAAGACGGTCCACATAATAGTCGAGACATTTTGTAAACCGATTCGTTGGACAGATTGACTGCTCTGGCCGTCCGTGGCTACCCGCTGTTGTCGTCAATTACTTCAATGATCCCGTAAGACAACCCACACCCACCTCAATGGTACGACACTACAGTGTCTGCGTGGCGATGCTCATCGGAAAAATTTCGTCGACAGGGTGCAGTAGTCACACTGATCTAGTAAACTAGTATTTCTATTAGTATAATCAATGATTATTACTAACCATTGTCTCGCCCGCCACAAAGTTAGTCGTATCTCGATTTATACCTACTGCCAGTCCACTAGCCAGTGGAGTGAAATTAGCAGACTCATGCAAGATTGGCACCAACTGCATCGAAACTTTACATTGCAACAACCGACAACTGCTACTCTCGACGTACAACGTATAGCAACAACTATAGAATTACACAGCTCCCTAAACACATGTGAGCATCAAACGTGACATGCCAGCCTGACGATCAGTAGCAAAGGACTTCGCCACTGGTGTTCTTCAGGATTCCCTCCATGGTGGCACGATAATTGACAACAGTATGGGCAACACAGTTTCGATTCTGAATGCTGTCCTCACGAGCTTGCTCTCTGAGGATGTCAGAGGCTGAATCCCACCAGTCCCCGGGAGGTAAACCCCACTGTATGGTTGCCTGCTAACGGATGAGTTATCAAAGTCATAGAGAAGATCAACAGAGAACGGTTACGTTCTGCTTGCCAACGGGCTTGTCGGCAAGGACGGCCTTGATATCCTTCTGGGTACCATCCTCGAAAGCTTGTTCCTTGAGGATATCAGAGGCTAGGTCCGGCCAATCTGGAATTGGCCACCGAACGGACATCTGCTCAACCGGACATCATCCAAGTCATAGAGAAGATTAACAGAGAATACTTACGTTCTGCTTGCCAACTGGCTTGTTGACAAGGGCGGCCTTCGCATCCTTCTGGACGCTCTCCTCGAGGGCTTGGTCTTCGAGGATGTCAGAGGCTGAATTAGTCCACTGGTAATCAAACCAGCGTGGGGGTGGCTATCAACCAGACGTCATCGAAGTCGAGAACATTTCCACTGATAGAGAATATATACGTTCTGCTTGCCAACTGGCTTGTTGATAAGAGCGGTCATCGCATCCTTCTGGACGCTCTCAAGGGTTTGCTTTTCGAGAATGTCAGAGGCTGAATCGATCCACTGGTAATCAAACCAGCGTGGGGGCGGCTGTCAACCAGATGTCATCAAAGTCGAGGACATTGCCACCGATGGAGAATATTTACGTTCTGCTTGCCAACTGGTTTGTTGGCAAGGGCGGCCGTTGTATCCTTCTGGACGCTCTCCTCAAGGGCTTGCTCCCTGAGAATGTCAGTGGCAGAAAGGGGCCATGAGGAGGGGTCAGGCCAGTTTGGTCCCTGTCAACTAGGTGTCATCCAAGTCATAGGGAAGATCAATAGAGAACGATTACATTCTGCTTGCCAATCAGCTTGTTGGCAAGGACGACCTTGGTATCCTTCTGGGTGCTATCCTTGAAAGCTTGTTCCCCGAGGATATCAGAGGCTGAGAGGCGCCAGGGAATATCTGGATATGGCCACCGAATAGACATCTGCTCAACCAGATGTCATCGAAGTAACGACTCGGAAAGTATCCACAGAACGTGAAGACATACGGATATCAGTATTTGTGGGTAAGAGGAAGAAAGTAATATTTGGATGGACTGTTGGACTCCTGCTGACTTGGACCCCCGTATTTATACCCCTAGGACTCTGTTTGGATCCTTTTGGGTGGGCTCCCTATCTCGGTTCCAAACCTGACGAGTTGAGCTAATATCAACTAGCACGCCACATATCAAACCTACACATCATTACGATGTCAATTGTTCTCTTTATATCCCTTGTCAGTGGTCAGTGTCATTCATCTGTACAATCTGAGACAAGTAAACCAGACTGCGGCCTTTGTCGGACTCGGGTATGCTATTTGGTCGACAATTTCTTTGCTGGGACCAGGGCATTTCAGCATGCAGGTGGACCCGAGATGGCGACTTGTTGCCAGGTACGTACACGTTCCCATCAATCCCGGTCGTAACATTATTCAGTTCGGCTCGTTCGAGATCCGAGAAATGATCATCTTCAGTTGTACGCCATCGATACTTCCCCATTATGATAGAAGACCTTCTATAGCGGTTTGATTTTATTCTATCATCGGCAGAACTCATGATGAGAGTAGCACGCCTTTGTTGACAACTGGAAATGGCGTGATGCAGGGTCGATGGATGACAATGCGAACCGGGAAATCATTGATCTATCACTCCTGATCCGAACAGCGGGGATACGCCGCAGGAGCCCGGCGCAGGACTTTACCCATCTTATAAAATTTGTTGCTCTGAGTCGGGTCCATAAATTTCTGGGGTGTTACTCAACCTGACTCTTGAGGTTCTGATGGGCATCTTTGCAATCCAAGGCGGCTGCCAAAATGGGGGATGCTAGTACATAGTAGGCCGATTGATAATTTACCATGTGATCCGATTCGTCTTTCCCATTTCATGGAACACAGGATGTGAGAGACGAAGGATTGTGCATCACCTCGATATGAAGGGGATCGGCAGTCTGATTTAAAGTCGTCCGTCAGCTGCCCTTCTTCCCAGCATCGGTGGCCTACACTTGCCTGGGATAAGTGAGAGGATGATATGTCAAGCAGCCTGAGGGGTTGACGCATAGATCAAGCTTGCCGGCCGCCACTGTAACGCACTGCTCATAAATTCCCGATCACATCAACCATTTGTGAAGGGGAAATCTCAACATTCTTGGTACTCACATGTGAGGTACCCTGAATACGTGTCGCGGTTGTGAAAATGCGGGGAACGGTGGGGAGCGACGGAGTCGACTACTCGAAGAGGATGCTGTGAAATATAGCAAACGTTTTGTCGTCAGTTGATTCACACCACTCTCCTGATTAGTCTACCCAAGGAACGTACTTGACCTAGCTACCGGACTTCCCCTTTTATTGGCTCCAGTATAATTCCAACGCGTTTGACACTCGCGTCAAAAATGCGAGTAGCCTGAGCACGAGAAAGATGGGTGAATCCTGCACGAAATATACGTACATTGAATATCCTTTTTGCAGCAGGTGATTAACGGACTATGCATGGCGTGAATCCTAAGCTAAGCTCAGCGGGGCTGCCCAACTGACCTTCAACAAAAACAAAAGCCTCATCTTCGGCAGAAGGCAGGAATAGAAAAAAAATTAACATATATAATTCTTTGTTCGAGACGCACCGATTTGAACATTTGATTCTCTCAACTCGGGATTGGAAAATCACTTGAATCCGAGCGATGAAAAACCACATATGCGCTGCGTCGCAGGCACATTCACCGAAGATTCTATTGGATGATATGATTGGATCCAGCAATCTCTGTTTGTTAAGAGGGTGTGGTGATTCAACGAATATGAATATGAATTGTTATTGGAATCCACCTTCATCAGCAATTGGGTCACAGCTTTTGAAATGGAATGAATTTGAATGGCAGAGTACAACCAAGGAAATTAAGAAGTTGAAACCTACTTCTTGTGGGTGATGAACCTCTTATGGTGAACAACGAGTATAGAGTCTTAGTTCGAACAGTCCTTGCATGCCAGGGGCTTGGCTTGACAGAGGATGTGAGAGTAGAGGACAAAGGAAGACTACTATTCAAAGACAATTACAGCAGGTTTAAATAGTGTCTACCTATAGGTTAAAGCAGAGCTTAAAATAAAGAAAATACTCATCGTACGATATGAGAAAGAAAAGCTATTGGCTGATTTATATCGTATGATAAGAGTGGTAAACACTATAGGGTAAAATGATTGTGACTCATTTGTCACATGATCATGAGAAATAAAACGGAATCATCCGTTGAATATCTAGTGCCTGTATCAATAGAGCACGACTAGATATTCATGTGAGAAAATGAAAATTATGAAAATAATTAAATATTTTCAACACTCCCCTTTGTTTTTCATGTGGATATCTTCATCAAATGGAAGGAGAATTAGACGTGCTCGATTGTTTTCAAATTGTTGCCATGTGAGATTTTTCGTAAAGATGTCTGCAACTTGTTCTTTTGTGTTGATGTAAAAGAGCTTGATCTGTCCATCTTGAACACATTCTCTGATATAATGATAAGGAATAGCAATATGTTTTGTTCTTCCTTCTTGGACAGGATGTGAGGCAAGGAAAATTGCTCCTTGATTGTCAACATAGACATCGACTGTTGGAATAGTGAATCCAATTTTCTTAAAAAGGGTGGTTATCCATGATAGTTGCTTTGCAACTTCAGTCATTCCAACATATTCTGCTTCTGTAGAAGATAGGGTGATTTTGTGTTGTCTTTAAGAAAGCCAAGAGACAATTCCTTCTGCTAGAAAGATTGCATATCCAGTTGTGGATCTTCTTGTTTCTACATCACCTGCACAGTCTGTGTCACTGTATGCCAAAAATCCTGTTTTACTTTCTCCATTATATTTTAAACACAGAGTCTTGGTTGTTGCCAAGTATCACACTATGTAAAGTGCCTTCTATAGATGTTCTTGAGATGGA
This sequence comes from Pulveroboletus aff. annulatus, assembly GCA_038094595.1. Taxonomy (NCBI): domain Eukaryota; kingdom Fungi; phylum Basidiomycota; class Agaricomycetes; order Boletales; family Boletaceae; genus Pulveroboletus; species Pulveroboletus aff. annulatus. Next base: position 63,384 of record JBBPTX010000088.1, read on the forward strand.
TTAGAGCTATACTGTGATATTTTGATGACAGAGTAGGCGAGGTCTGGATGTGTTCCTAGCATAATGTATAGCAGGGACCCTATTATAGATTGATATTTTGCATGTCTTGCTGAATCAGGATCTTGAGTATTTGGAACTGGTGTGTATCCCAATGGTAATGGGGTACGAGCTGATCTAGCATTTGTCATGTTGAAATGATCAATGACTTTTTGTGTGTATGATATCTGGTCAAGATATATAATCTTGTGTTTTTGGTCGCAAGTGATCCGAATCCCTAGATATTCTTCAGCTTCTTCAAGATCTCTTGATTCCCATTTGGTCATGAATTGCGTTTTGATTTTGAGAAGGTTTTCTTTGTTGTTTTCAATGAAAAGAACATCATCAACATAAACAACTAAGATTATGATGAAGTCATTCAGGGTGGAGATATAAACTCCAGTGTCTGATTGAGTTCTTTTGAATCCCATTGTTATGTGTGGCTGTGGGTGGGGTCGCGTGTAGACCTACTAACGCCTAGTAGAGTCGAAGGGATCGGTCATTCATATATATGACGATGTAAGACCAGCCGTGGGGATGCTGGGTCGAGAGTACCGTCAAACATGTTTGTTGGGTCTGAGGATAACCACTGCCTAGCTTGACAGATGGGTCAAGGGTTTTCGAAGTAGACACACAAGGGCAGTGGAGCTGGGTGCGAAGCGTTCACTTAATAGTAGAATGAAGACTGAGGAGTAAAGGCAAATGGATTGCTAGTGCTAACTAGGCGACAAGCCGTAGGTAGAACTAAGCTAAGGAAATGACCCTGTTGGAGGGTTTATATAGTAAAGTAGAAGCGTGACAGTTACGTGTCACGGTTGTTAAGGGCCGGCGTGGGAAGCGGCGTTAGAAAATAGAGAACCAATGGCAAAACCACGCAAGAGAACGAAACGTTAAGGGCTGGCGCATACGGTGTGAGAAGAGCAGAAGAGAAGGAGTACCTGCGCGATGAAGGATAAACATGCTTACGAGACATATGGAATGTCGTGGAACGACATGGAAAGAATGAAGTTAAGCATGAGAAATGAAAAGTATTAGTCCGAGAGGGAAAGCGAGGAAAAGACGTTCGTCCTGCGAGCGAATCATAACATTACCCCCTTAGTAACCTGAAGCTACGGCGAGGATTCCTTACAACTCTCTAAAAGCAGGTCCCAGGGAGCCGGTGACGTTGGCATAACCGACGTCATCTAGTTCATCTCCATCCTTGTAGAGAGAAGGGGCACGGGGTGAGGATGATGCAGGGTGATAAGACTGTTGGGAGGAGGAGGATGACTGACGGGAAGTATGACGAGGGGTAGTCCAACGAACGATTTGTCCATTGTGGAACACGGCTTGTGAAGCGACTACTCTCTTCGTATGACTGAAGTGAGGGTTGCTGAACGAGATCTTATCTATAGAAGGAGCGAGACAAGATATCTTATCGGCTTAGGGGAAGGCGGATAGATAGCTTGGGGAAGCGTATGGGTGAACTCTCGAAGTTGCTCAGATATTCAGGGGAATAGATGAGGCGACGCTTGCTGTGACGTTACGTTCACAAGTGGAGCTGGATCTGACTTGAGCAAGAGAATAGGAAGTAAACAGGTGGAACAACTTAGGGAAGTATCCCCAAGTGTTCCAGTATATTTATACTAGTAGTACAATAGGAGATACAAGTGTTCTAAGTCAGCTGGGCGAAGGGTATGGTAAAGGGTATGACGTATGTGTGGAGTAGGGCAGTGTACATGCTGGCTAAGGTGAGGTATATATATGAAAGAATGGAAGGGTGAATGAGTGAAGGTAGGTCTAGAGTAAGGGAATTAAAGTAAGGCATATGTGGTGAGGCATCTAGACCTGTGATGTCATGATGACATCATATCTTATCTAATCGGTAAGAAGATGAAAGGAATAGCGAAGGGAATGATCTTAGATAAGATCATGGGAAGATAAGATTAGATAATGAGAAAAATGTGAAAATGTCAGTTTCACGAAATCAATTCGTAACAGCTTGGGGACGGTGAGGGGTGGACGTAGGTGAGGACTGAGCGCAGGGAGAGGTAAGGCGAGAAGCAAGGGAGCGAGGAGGTCCTGGGCAGTGGGCAAGGGAGTGGCCGGGTGCTCGTTGACGACATCCTGTGCAGACATGTTGCTGGCAGGAGAGCTGGGTGTGGCCGAGGCAATGGCATTGGAAGCACCACTGGTTAAAACGAGGATGTCCAGGGTAAACGCGATCCCTGCCATTTTGACTGGTCCACCAGTCGTTGAGTGTTTGCCTATGGATGGGTGAGCCGTCTCTTAGGACCTTGTTTCCAAGTCCTCAACCCGCGGCGGTGAGGTCTTGGAAATGGTTGTCGACGTTGAGGAGGAAGTTGTCATAACCCATTTGGAAGGTGTGGGAGTACAACTGGTAGTGTGCATGATAGATGAAGTCCTGCATGGTCCTGCCGAGTGTAGTGTGAGGAAATACCGGGCCAGAGCCAGAGATGAAGGTGGCGATGTGGTTCAACTGCATTGTGGATTCGAACCAAGTGAAGATGGGTGAACCATCAGAAGAATAAACGCTAATAGGGACCCAAAGTGTTACGCGTGGCCCTTGGGTATGGTCGCACGTAGACCTACGAAGCCTAGGGTCGGGGGGGGGGGCGGTGATGACGGTTGAGAATATCCGTCCAAGGTAATGGCCATGGGGCTGCCGGTCGAGGTCTGCCAAACAGGAGATGAGGCAGTCAAAGGTAACCTATGCCACACAGGCGATAGGGTCAAAGGTTCGAGGTAAGACACACACGGACACGGGGAGTGTTTGGTGTGCGAAGCGTTCACTCAAGTGTAGAACGAAGATACAAGGTAGATTGCTAGGACTAACTAGGCGGGAGCCGTAGGTAGAACTTGGTTAGAGAAAAGACGAGAAACGCCCAGTTGAAGGGTTTTTATAATGAGTAAGGGTGTGACGGTTACGCATCACAGTTGTTAAGGGCCGGCGTGGTAAACGGCATGAGAAGAGCAGAAACCAATAGCAAAACCACGCATAAGAAAGAGACATAAGGGCCGGCGCATACGGCGTGAGAAGAACAGAAAGTAAACGGGTACCTGCGTGGTGAGGGATAAGCATGCTTACTAGGTGTATGGAATGTCGTGGAACGACATGGAATGTGACGAGTGTAAGTGTGAGAAAAGAAATGAGTGTCAGTCCATGATGTGAAGTAAAGAAAAAGAGTAAACCCTGCAGCGAATCGTAACATTACCCCCTTAGTAACTCCGAAGCTACGGCGAGGACTTCTTACAATTCCCGAAAGGCGGGTCCCGGGGAACCGGTAACGTTAGCATACCCGACGTCGTCTAGCTTGTCTTGATCTTCCATGGAGAATCCTTCGAGGGGAGAGGAAGGCGCGGGGTGGTAGGATCGTTGGGAGGAGGACGAGGAATGCCGTGACGAACGACGCGAGTTGCTGGTTCACTGGACGATTTGTCCACTTCGGAACGCGGCTTGAGGTCGGCGAGGACGAGAGGAGGGGGATGCGTGAGGTGTAGGAGAGATGGTGGAAGAAATTCTAGAGGCAAGAGAGCGAGTTGGGCCAGGGCCGGGGCAGTGTGCGAAAGAGTGTCCAGGAGCGTGACGGTTGCAACCTCTACAGGTGTATTGTTGACAGGATAGTTGGGTGTACCCGAGACATTGACAGGTAAAGCAACGCTGGTTGAATCGTGGGTGGCCAATGTAAATGCGGTCTCTGCTGTTTCGACCGGTCCACCAGTCATTCAGGGTTTGTCTATGGATGGGCGACCCGTCCCTGAGTACAACGTCGCCAAGTCCTCGACCAGCGGCGGCTAGGTCTCGAAAGTGGTTGTCGACATCAAGGAGGAAGGTATCATACCCAGATTGAAACCCGTGAGAGTAGAGGGAGTGACGCACGTGGTAGATGTAGTCCATCATAGTCCTGCCAAGCGTGGTGTGGGGGAATACAGGTCCAGACCCGGAAATAAAGGAGGCGATGCGGTTAAGCTGCATGGCGGTATCGAACCAAGTGTAGAGAGGGGAACCTTCTGCCGCGTAAACACTAATGGGTACACAGAGACGATCGTCAGATAAAAACATATGGAAGCGAACATATTCCTCATCCGTGAATCGCTCTTCCCTGAGGCGATTGGTGTGGCGGTGACCGGATACGTCAAGGGGGACTTGGGTGTCCCAATCTGAGTGGACCTCCAGGGAGTCGGAGCTGGGTGCACGAATGAGAGCAGGACGATGAACACCTAAAAAGGAGGGGGGTCCGGGAGAAGGTTCCCTATGGGGTGGAGGGGTAAACGTCGGCGAGGTCTGGATCCGGCCAGAGACGGGGGAGACATGGGAGGCGGGAACATTACCAACAAGAGTGGCGAAGTTGATAGGTTGTGGGGCGGAGGGGAGAGTAGGAGAGACCCTCTCGGGATCGGCAGTGGGAAGACGGATGGAGTTGGGGTTGGTGGAGGCGGGCGCAGCGGGGGCATCGATGGTAGAGAATTCAATGGCCATTATGAGGAGGTGAAGCGGTTTGATCTGCAGCGTGGTGGGCGTATGGGTGAGGGAGGGAAAGCGGTGGGGTGGCGTTTTTTATAGTCGTTGAGAATCTCCGACGAATGTTTTAAGTTCAGCTCGGGTTCCCAGGAGTCTTCTTCGGCGGAGTATCCTTTCCATCGGACAAGGAACTGGCGGGACGACGGCATTCCACGATGTCATAAGATGGCTTCTATTTCGTATTCTTCTTGTCCCTCGACAAGATCCGGTGGCAGTGTAGGGAAATTCGGGCCGTGTACGGTATTTTTGCGATAGGGCGATAAGAGGGAAGCATGGAACGTGTTGTGGATTTTCCACGTTCATGGGAGTTGGAGGCGATAGGTGACGGGGGATAGGACGTCTGTGATGGTAAAGGGTCCTTCGCGTTTTGCGGCGAATTTCGGATTTTGTACGGATCTCTTCAGATTCCGTGCTTCTAACCAGACTTTGTCTCCCTTGGCGAAGGGTTTAAACGTGGAGCGGGTTCGGGCAGCCATGGTTTGGCGGGCTAGTTCGTGGGCGGCTAGGGCTTCATCTCATAATGCGGATAGATTTCTAAGTCGTTCTTCGATGGCGGGGATTTTGGTTTCAGCGATAACCGAGGGAAGGGCACGGGGTTCGTAGCCCATCATGAGAAGGAATGGGGATTTTCCGGTGACGGAGTGAGGGCAGTGATTGTGGGTGAATTCAGCGTGAGAGATATGATCGGACCATGAGGAGGGGAGATTCCCACAGTAGATTCAGAGATATGTCTCGATTTCTTGGTTTACGTGTTCGGTTTCGCCGTCGGTCTGGGGGTGGTACGCAGTGGAAAGGGAGAGGTCATAACCAAGGAGGCGTCCGAGTTCTTTGGTGAAGGAGGAGGCGAACTTAGGGCCTCGATCCGAGATAACTTTGTCGTAGAGGCCGAATCGTTTGTAGACTTTGTGGAAAAAGAGATATGCGATCCCTTCAGCAGTGACAGTTTTCTTCGTAGGGCAAAGAATTACCCCCTTAGTAAGGCCGTGGTCCACCACGACCAAAAGACTGTCGAACCCTCCTGAAAGAGGGAGGTCAGTGATGAGATCACAAGAGAGCTGTTGGAAAGGACGGGAGCAGGAAGAGGGAATCGGGGTGAGCGGGGGAGAAGACGGGTGCGTGTTAACTTTGGTTTGTTGGCAAATGGCGCAGCCATCGACATAGGAGCGGACGAATGTGGCGAGGCTGGGCCACCAGAAGTTGGCGATAACGAGTTGTCAGGTTTTGAGGAACCCAGGATGACCAGCGGAGGCATGGTCATGGCAACGGGCGACGATAGAGCGACGGAGGGGTTGGTCGTCGGGGACATAGACGTGGCCTTGGTACAAGAGGACGCCGTCCTGGTATTGCCAGTCGGAGAGGCGGGAGCGGGCAGCGGGGGGAATACGACCGCTGATTTCTTGGAGCTTGTGGAGAACAAGGTCGTCGGAAGCGGAGGCAGAGGAGATGATGGAGGAGAGAGCGGAGTCAATGACGCGGACAAAGAGGGAGTCGGGGAGAAGGGTGACGCCAGAGTTGTCACTGTCCGTGGCAGGAATAAATTTGGGGCAGCGGGAGAGCGCATCAGGGCCGGCGAGGTGGATGCCGGGGACATGAGTAATATTATAGTTGAAGTCGGCAAGGTCGAGCATCCAACGTGCTTGACGGCGATTGAGGTCATGGGGGCGGCGGAAATATGTGAGGTTCTTGTGATCTGTGAAGACGGTGATGGGGAATGGGGACCCATGGAGATAATGGTGCCAGGCTTTAAAGCCGCGGAGGACCGCGAGGAGTTCTCGGTCGTGAATATCATAATTTCGTTCGGCCGGAGCGAACGTCTGGGAAAGATAGGAACAGGGGTGCCAGTCCCCGTTAGAGTCAGTTTGGAGGAGAATGCCCCCCGAAGCGTATTTGGAGGCATCGGTGGCTATGGCAAAAGGACGGGCGACGTCGGGCATGAAGAGGACGGGTTTCCGTGTGAAGAGGGTCTTGAGCTGATCAAAGGCAGCTTGACACGCAGGAGTCCAGTCCCAGGGTTGCGTCTTCTTGGTGAGGTCGATGAGGGGATGAGCTACGTCCGAGTAACCGGGGATGAATCGCCGGTAGAAATTAGCAAAGCCAAGGAAGGATCGGACGTCCTTGACTTTCTTTGGGGTTGGCCATTTGGCGATTCCATCTAGCTTAACGGGATCCATGGCGAGTTGTCCTTCTTTGACAATCATTCCGAGGTATTCAACTTCGGGGGCAGCGAACATGCATTTCTCCAGTTTGAGATGGAGGTCCAGTTCCGTCATCCGTTGAAGGACACGGTGTGTATGTTCAGTGTGAGTGGTATCATCGGGGGAGAAAATGAGGAGATTGTCCATGTAAATGACGAGCCATCCTTTAGCGATCATATCGCGGAAGGAGTCATTCATGAATCGTTGAAAAGTAGAGGGTGAGTTAGTCATGCTGAAGAACATTACAAGAGGTTCAAAGAGCCCTTTATGGGTGAGGAAGGCTCCTTTCCACTGGTGGCCGTCTTTAATACGGATGTTGTTATACCCCCATCATACGTCGAGTTTGGTGAATACGCGGGCTCCTTTGAGTTTATCGAGGAGGTCAGTGATGAGCGGAAGCGGGTAGGCATCCCGAATCGTGTGTTCGTTGAGGTATCGGTAGTCCTGACAGGGGCGGAGTTTGCCGTCTTTCTTCTTGACGAAGAAGAAGGGAGAGGCTTGGGGGGAATTCGAAGGGCGGATCTTCCTGGCGGTGAGGTTTTCTTCGAGAAAGTCTTCGGTGGCTTTCTTCTCGTCAGGGGTCAAAGGGTAAAGTTTCCCTATCTTAGGGACAAAGGAGTCTTTGACGTTGATTTTGTGGTCATAGGGTCGCGACGGGGGAAGAGAGTCGGCGGATTCTTTGGTGAAGACGTGGGTGAAGTCTTTGTACGCGTCCAGAAGGGTTACTTTGGGTTTTGCTTTTTCGGCTGCGGCGGTGAGTTCGGTAGCGGTGGTTATCTTCACCACAAGTTTTGGGTGAGTCTGGTGGTACCGGGATCCGGTGCAAGTGATTCGTTGGCAAGCATAATGGTGTAGGGCGGATTTAACGTAGTGTCCTCCATCGGGAAGGTCTAGGAAGATGGAGAGGGCGTGGTTTGGGATGGTTTCTACAAGGGTGTGTCAAGGAGGAGGGGCGGGGGTTGTCTTTGGGAGGTGGTCGTTGTGTCGTTGGGTGTCTTTGGTGAAGGAGTGGTAAAGGGCGGCGGACTCGTCGATTTCTTCCGAGATGGAAATGGTTCATTCCGTCCAGTTGATCGCCGGGTTGGTGATGCGGAGCCATGGGGATCCGAGGATGACGTTTTCATTTCCACAGTGCATGACGTGAAAACGAACTTGTTGAGCGACTCCTTTAATGTTGATAAAAAGGAGTGAGGTGAAGCGTATTGCTCCTTTCGCGTTCGTGGTTTGGTCTACGTTTCATACGGTGATGGGCTTCGGGAGTCGTTCGAGGGGGAGTCGGTGTTTTCGGGCAAAGCCCCAGTCAAGGCAGTTAATGTCTGCCCCACTGTCGATGAGGGCGTGAGTGTCGACGGTTTTCAAGGTGTGTGAAGGGTCTATGAGCTGGAGAGGGATGCGCATAGATTTCTTGAACTGTGATACAAGTACAGGGGCACACGTAAACGAGGAAGGGGCTGACGTTGGGGCAGTCTTCCTTTCTAAAAATCCACAACGACTTGAGCTACTGCTTCTTCGTTGTCATCGTTTTCATTGTCTTCCTCGATTTTAGCGAGCGAAGGGAGGTCTTTGTTGCTTTCTTCAACCTTTTGAATCATTTTCTTCAGCTTTGGGGTGTTAGGGAGACCGGGGAATTTGGATGACATATGTCCCTTTTGTCTGCAACGGAAGCAGCGTCCTTCTCTGATACATTTCTTTCGTTCTTCTGGGGTAAGTTTAGCAAGTCGGACGACATCTACGTCCATAGCGTTGGGATCTTTGGTAGGGTTGGGGTGGAGTACTGGTGGTAAGTAGTGCAGGTGGGGGTTTTGTGTCGTGCGGCGATCTCTTTTGCACGATCCATATGGGTTTGAAACGTTACGGCTTTCTTAAGCCAAGAGTTGATGGTGGTGGGGATGGTCTCCATGGCGAGGATGCGACGCATGAGAGCCTCTGGGATAGCGGCTGAGTAGTAACCGATCAGGACGTTGTGGTCAGTGATGCCGGCGATGGCGTAGTGGTTTTGGAACTGGGCGTTGTATTCAGTGAGCAAAGGGGAGTATCTGCCTCCTTTCATGGTGGTCATGTGGGTGGTGGTAAGCCAGGCGATAGCATTCCTGGTGGTGTCATAGTGTTTGAACGCCTTAAGGTATTCGTCACAGAAATTGTCCCAGGAGCCCATAGAGATGGATCCGTCGTGAGCGATTTTTGAGGCGCGGAAGGTGTTGGCCCACGTAAGTGCGGGTCCCTTGGTCATGTATGACAGCGCAAAGGCTATCTGTTTCGGAGCGGTGTTGTAAACGTCAGAGTTGACGTTCAAGTAAAAGACGACGGAGTCGAGCCATTGTTTGGCCGTTTTGTAGTCGCCATCATACTTTTCGGGGGTCCTGATACGGAGTTCGACGGGTTTGCTGGTCATTGGTGGGATCGGGGGAAAGATATGGCCAGTTTGGCGACGGGGGGTAGGGGACGGTGGTGTGGGAGGACGGGGGATTTGTAATGAGGCAGTCAAGTGGTGAGAAAGATCGCGAGTGGCGTCTTCTTCATCTGAGTCGAGGAGGGGTTCGTCAGGGTCTTCTTCCCAGGTATCTGGGTTGGGGTCGTCAGGAGTATCTGACGAGTCTGAATGGTGGGTGCGAAGGGGTTCTCGAGGGTTCCAACGAGAATCTGTGGTTCAAGTGTGGCGTGAAATGATGAGCGTACGTGATAGTGCACGTTGAGTGTGGTTAACCTAGTTCTTTTGTTACGCGTGGCCCTTGGGTATGGTCGCACGTAGACCTACGAAGCCTAGGGTCGGGGGGGGGGGGGGGGGGCGGTTTTTTTGGTTTTGAAAAAACGAACAATGTAAAGGCCGGGGGGGGGCTGGGAA
>JBBPTX010000089.1:0-78158 GCA_038094595.1 Pulveroboletus aff. annulatus
TCCACGACGACCTCCCTCAAGAACTCAATGCTAACCTCGAGGAGCTTTCGCTCTCAGACATCGGAACCCACCAGGACATTGAGCCGTTCACTCCCGAGCCTCAGGACGCCCAGATGTCTTGTATTTCATACCACCTTCTCGTAATACTGATCCAGCTGATTCTCTATGTTCTTCTAGTCCAGGAAACCACCCTCGAGTCTGCCCCCGACTCCGAGTAGTCCCCGCTTCGAAGAACAGGAGGGTGAATGTAACGACTGTACTTCGGCCGAACTCGGTTCGTCCGAAGTACAGTCGTTACAAACCAACTCTGGGATACTGGCCGTAGACACAGGAGAGGCGGTATGGGATCGAAGCGATTCTGTGCGCTCGAGTCTCGCATTGCTATCCTCGATCTCGGATACACTTCCATCGACATCGTCATTAAAATGCAAACTATCAGGTTCACCAGCGGTCGCGGCGAGACGGCTCTCATAAACGCGTTGACAGCTAGAATAGAACAGCTAAGTAATACAGCGCCCAAGACGAAGAATAGGTACCTAGAATAGAACAGCACAACGTTAGGAGAAAGAAGAGGACGGGCTCGGACGAGACTACTACTATACACAGGCGATGACAAAGAAAGACTCAGGGAGTGTACGGGCCTTGTGTCGTCTCATCATAACACAAACTTCCGAACAGCTTCTATGCGCTTCTGTAATTCGTCTTGTAGTTCGTGTACTAGTGAAACACTAGTCTGATTAAATTCTTAGTTTAGCGGTCGAACGTTTTCCAGACCTGCTGGATCACTCGTTTCCGCAGTGACTAGCAGAGAACGGGGCGGACTCATGGTCCATTCGATCAATCCGGCGATCATCGGGGACCGGACGTGGGAATCCCCGCTTTGTTCAAGTTCAAGTTAACGTTCTGTTAGTACTTCCGGAACCCGTCCGAGTTTTTGTGGTCACAGTCATCGTGTACTGGCAGGAGTCATGGGCGTTGCGCAAGAGATTGCGCCGCGTGTCCTTGCACACGTCTAATCAGGAAATAAAGGAATAGATGCATTAATGAATGAAAGACCATCCAGTGAAGTGTCCACCGCATCTCATATCTACCTCGTGACTCATCGATACCAGGTATCATCGTTCCCATTCTTTCCGTCTGTCCCGCAGCCTGCAGCGCTCAGCGGCAACGACATCACCAGTCCTCCACCTCCACCCATACCCTGTACCTTTGACATATGGATTGGCGATGGCATCGAAATGCGTGGATTCAGTCCCTGAAGGGGGCCGTCGGAATCCCTGGATTCGCATTGGCATCGGTTTCCAGCAACGTCACGCGCTAGTGTAAGTTACCCGTGTAGCAGGGGAGAAGCCATCACGGCAGTGCCAAACGTTCGTGCTAGTGGGGAACGGGGTAAATCCCGTGGCATCAGCGATGATGGACTTGCTAGTGGCCAGTCCCGATCAATATCCAGTATCAGTGGAAATCATATTTTCGGTCCATAACACCATGGCACATCTTACCATATTCCGACATTTGCCTAGCGTGTCTGCCATGGTTTCAACAAGCTGGAGGTCCACTTCAGGGTAGCTCTTTCCATCTAATTACTTTCTGGCTGATCTGCGTAACGTGCATTTGTTTCAAGCGTCCGACGGGTCATTTACCAACGTTCCACTCAGAGGAAGGCTTCTCTTGTTTCACTCTTACCAAATCACCAGAGTTTGCTTATATGTGTCGCCCTCAAGAATTTGGTTGCCATCTTTTCTATGGCTTCTACACAGACTCTGCAGCTTGCCGTCTCAAGGATTCAGACAAGCAATTATTTGGCTCGTATGTTTTTGAACTTGTCGCTCTCAAATTGTTGATCTTGCCCTTTTCCCAGTTGTCTGTGCCACTACCATCGGATATGATTATAGTATGCAATATGTGCCTGTACACACTCCTTTCCATGGCTGAGTCTAGTATATTCAGTCCTCACATTCGCAGACGAGGTGTGTCTCATGTTGATGGCACACTGCTAGTCACCCAGTGGATAATCTTTATAGACCGAGTATATTTGGGTCAGCTGACACTTTTACTGGTGTTACACGTTCTGATGTAGTCTCAGAACAAGCCCTGGAACTGGGGGTCCATGTTATTCATTCTTGTGAGCTCCCTAACCATGTACATCTTATGTACCAGGGCTAATTATTGTCAACTTCTAGGCTCGTTATTTTGGTCTCTGTGGTTTTGTGCAAGTCCATCCCTGCAGCCACAAATTTCGACTGATTATTGTTTGAAAATTATTTGCTAGGATCAATGCCTTCCGTGCGTTTAAACTTTTGGTCCGGAGTTCACTGAGCCAACCCAACGTGATCAAAGGTGGGACCTCCTTCTTGCCTGGACCTGAAAATGTAATCTTTCACATCACTTTGATGATACTAGTATTAACTACTTTCAGACGTACGTACTCGTCTGCGTCTTAAACTGATCAACCACGTCTCTGAGCAATAGGTCTGTGCAAATAGTTGTAAGTGGTGTGCTCATTTTTCCAACTCCTCAATGCTCAAGTATACTTTTGAAGGTAGAATTGTAGCAATTACTTCCCAATGGGCGATTGTAATTTTTCTCTGTGCTACAGAATGTGAGATTCCACTTCTGTCGGGTCGAGATGTCTCTCATTTGTAGATACAGTGACGATGATCCTTCGCGTCTGGGCTTTGTACAATCGATCGAAGTTGGTCCTTGGCACCCTTCTCACCCCATACACCATTGAAACACTCTCGAACGTGATTTCAAACATTCTACTCATCAGTCAACCCAAAAGTGAACATTCCGGGCTACGTAAGTCCATATCACACATTCCTAGCTGTTTTACTGGATATGCACTCCGTAGAAACCACATCCCATGTTCTTGATTTTTCATTTTGCGTGTCGCATCCTCCCACAAATTGGTTTGGGATTTCAGAAATGGCCGCGATTGTTCTCGGTGCATTGATGTGTCTACTCATCGTCATCCAATTCACTAAGGAGGGACTACTGATGTACAAAGCAACAAAGCGATTCCGTATAAACCGTTACATGGCGGTTCTCGCGAGGGAAGGCGTGGTCTACTTTCTTGTGTGAGTCTACACTCTATTCAAACATGTATTTGTACGTGCTGAAAGTAATATTGATAAATAGCATCTTGGCTTTGGCACTCCTCAGTATTCTGTTTGACAAAAGAGTCATTCCAAATGATATTTCAGAGACTGTGTGGATTCTGCTGACTCTTTTGGAATGGATACCACCGTGCACACTTGTCCCCCGCTTCATCTTGAGCCTCCGGGTGCTTTATGCACGCGATCTTCAAGGCGGACATGGAGGTCATATCGGCACAGGGTTTGGTTTCGCATCGACAATGATGTCTGACCAAGCTACTGCTGCGAGTGCGCTCGTATTCGGGGATATTGGGCTGGGCGAGGAATCAGAGCAGGGAGATGAGATGGAAATGGAAGAAATGGCTGCCGGCGGGAACAGTCCCAGCGCGGAGGAGGTTGCGGACACCCAACTTGAAGCTTGATGTAATGGTTCCTCGCGAACATTGGCACACAGAATCGGTGACTGTTGTACATAGAGAATGTGGTTTTATAATAGTAACCAGACCACTAGCACGGGAAGTTTGCTGTCGCTGACACGGAAATTGGGGCCCGAGACCACCACCGCCATCCTCGGAACCATGCCCGCCTGCTTCGCGAGTCGAAATCGCAACGTCATGCCGCACATCCTCTGAATGCAGCTTCCTCCTGGACTTCTCAAGCACCTTCACAAGAATTACAACTACATCGTGTTCGCCACGATCCCGAGTATGGCGATATTGGAGTGTGTATAGTATAAGTGTCTCCGCAGAACAATCCACTCCGACAGCATGCCAACTCGCAGTCGCACATTCGGAATGCCAACCGTGCGCTCCACGCGAGAGATATAAAAGGGGCAACGCAGAGGGCGAAATCCATCTCCCCCTCACTTCAGTCATCGCGAATGCCCCTCCATGCTGCCCGTACCTGTTGGTGGCCACGGCGCCATGCTTTGTCGTGGATGCTCGGCTCGTCCGAGTCCGCAAGAGCGAGAAGATCTCACTTTGACCGTTGTACGCACCCATTTACGTTGGCTCTCGAACGACGTTTACCGACGTCATTTTGTGCTGGACTCGTTTCATCGGCACGATATCGCTGGTCTGTTTATGAGCACCGCTTGATATCACACAAGATGTGCGGATACATGTCCATGTCCTTGTGGGGCTCGTCCAGGCATCCTACCTGACCACTTTTCATACAGGCCTCTGCGACGGCACTGTGCATGTCTCACAGGACCCAATCAGACATGCGCTCCGTCCGTTGCGCGGTCGTGTCATACAACTGGTTCTTGGATTCCCCGCTGGTGTATTGTTTGGCTTGTGGGTGGTCGTGTGCGCACTGTTCACCCTGATTCTAGCCCCGAGAAAATCTCTACACTGTCTAGGTGGTGAAGTACCGAATCGGCGATTTCGAATTGGCGGTGGCCACGGATGGGTCGGTGGACGCCTTGACCAGTGGCTCGGGATGCTGGTTTCGAAGAGGATCTGAGTAGTAGCGGGAGCGGGAGAACTTTCGAGTCCCGCCCGGACATCACGTATACACCCTGTTTCGCTCCTTCTCGAACGGACGGCAGTATCCACGCAATGTCGGTGCGTTGTTTGCCACATGTGCCATGCTGATCGCAGTTGAAACCGCTCTGGGATCATGGAACGACCCGTTGGATCGGTGGTGGTGACGCTGGCACATGTAGTACGGCGATACAGCGGTGTATCGAGATCTCTCTCTCACACACCTGGCATTGATCGTCGCGAGATGCACCGGTGAGCTGTTTTGACCGAGCGCCATGTGGACTGTGGCTGACGTTTGGCTCGGCCGTTTTGATTTTCGGCATTGGGTTCCGGCCACTGCCGTAGTTTTGTGACCCGCGCGAGGTACACGGCGAGCGATAGGGTCTGGCGAGCGTGTTGAAGCACAATCACCTGTACTGGTCATATGGCGGGGTCGGCCTTGCGCTAGTCGATCTGGGATCAACAATGTAGTCGACCAAGTGCCCACCATCGACATGGCATGCCCGTGACGCGTCGCAAGGGGGATTCGAATGTGGGTGGTGGTCAATTGGCTTGTCTTTGGAGGTTGCGATGTGTATCGCGTGCACAGTCGAGCATCGAGTTTTGATTGTCGTCACTGAATACAGGGGGGTTTGGGGGGCCTGATCAGCTAGCTGGGATGAGAATTTGGAGGCAGAACGATGGCCTCGCTCTGAGACACTATGCATCTGTCGCTATTATTCATTGTCGACACCGTATACGACTCGCCGACCACACGGCGTAGGGACGTCCACATGCGTCGCCTGTAACAAAAAAGGAGTGACTAAAACACAACTGTCTCACTCGACATCGCCCAACGCATGCGCCGTCGACGGGGCGTGGGCATCGTTCGCGGTGTCCCTCCCGCGCGCCCCACCCATCCGCGTCCGCCCCGATCCAGACGACGGCGAGCCCAACCCAACACCCAACACCGATGAGGAACGCATCCCGCCCAGCGTATACATGGCCGAAATCGTCCTCGGGCGCGACACGCCCGGCCGTCCCGTCCCCAGTCCCGAATACGGGTAGCCGTGCCCCAACGACACCGACGGCGCGGGCGGCGGCAGCGCAATGCGCAGACCCAGTCCCGCCAACGGTCCCTCGGGACGCGCTGGCTCCGTGCTGGGACGGCCAGGCTGGGACGTGAGCGACGCCGCGCGGTGGATCCGCGGCGAGGTCATGACGGCGCCAAACGTCTGCGTCAGCGGGGTGCTCGGCGGCCGCGTGGGTCCCAGGAAGCTTGCCGTCCACGCTGTCCACCCGCCCGCGTCCCTGTCCTTGGTTCCGTTCACACTCTGGGTCTCCTCCGCCCCCTCCGCCTCCGCCTCTGCCTCACCGGCCCCCGCGTCCGCCATTGCCAACGCGTGCAGGGCCCGCTTCACCACCGCCACATCATGCTGCACATCTTCCAACCGCCTCCCAAACCTCTCCATCGCCCCCACCTCCCCCTCCCGCCCCGCCACAAACGCCCTCGCCTGCTCTTCCACCTCCGCCCGCGCCTCCTCCCCGCCCAGCGCCCCCGGGACGGACAAGACGGTCTCAAAGCCCCGTGCGGTGAGTGCGTCATCGGCAATGCGGATTTCGAGCTCGACGCGCGCATCGTCGGTGTAGTCGGCGAGGTGGACGAGGGCTGCGGCGAGGTGGCGGCGGAGGTCGTCGTCGGGTGTGGGTGTGGGTTGGGGTCGGGTCGGAGGGGAGGGCGGTGGGAGGGTGCGTTGGAGGTCTTTGAGTGCGAGGGAGCAGTCGCGAAAGGCGTGCTGGAGGGCGTCGTAGCGGTGCCTTGTCGCGCCGAGTTCGGAGAGGATATCGCGTGTCGACGCTGGGAGGAGCGGTGTGGTATTCTCTGCGACTTCTGGAGGTGAGATGTCATCTGGCAACACCTCTTCTGTAGAGGGTGATTCTGTGGGGGGTTCAGGATCCTGCTGGAGATCCAGGATGGACACGGCTGGTGAGTGAGTCTTGGGCTCCTCGTCAACGAGGAGCGTGGCCAACGTCGAGGCACTATCCGGGGCGGGCGGTGAAGAAAAGGAATGCGCCTCTTCAATCGAAATAACGGCCGTAGGGACCACAAAAGGATCATCGGCGGATTCCTCTGGGACACTGAGCGCAGACACAGGTGAGGCGGTGTGGGACCGAGGCGATTCTGCGTGCTCGGCATTGCTATCCTCGATCTCGGATGCACTTTTATCATTAAATGCAAATTTCCGAACAGCGTCTATGCGTTTCTGTAATTCGTCTTGTAGTTCGTCTCCGAGTGCGTCCACCGCCTCGGATGCCAGCGCGACTCTCGCCACCGAACCCGAGGCACACATGTCGTCGGTGACTTGTACGTCATCGTCTAGCGTCGACAACAGGGACACGGCGTCGCTGACCACGCGGTGGAAAGCTTCTTGAACGGGGTCGTCGGCGGGTGATCGGGTCGAGTAACATCGTGCATACGACTCGCTGGCGCGCCTGGCCCAGCGTCGCAAGTGTTCTGCCGTGGCTTCTTCTCTGGAGAGCAAGCCGAGTCGGAGAGACACTTCTCTGCGTCGTCCGTATGATTCGCGTGCGAGGTCTTCGCACAGATCGTCGAGGGCATCCTGGAGGTGTTCCGTACGTGCACGCTCGGATGCGAGTTGGGATTCAGTCAAGGACAGTTTGAGTTGGAGGGTGTCCGTCGTCGAGGCATGTCGTGTCTTGAGGGTCGTGATTTGCTCCTGGAGAGCATTGGTCGACGCTTGCGAGAATTTCCTGCGAGCATGAACGGGTGGTGTGATGACGAGAAAGAGTCACGTACATGTAGCGTGCGACCATCTTGGCTGCGGTCTGATCTTCGAGGCGGAGTTTGTCGAGTTCTGTCCTGGCCCGTGAGAGCAACGTGCGGTCATGAGAGGCAGTGGTGCGTTCGGCATCGAGGGTCATTTGTAGATCGGATATCTCGGCGTCGCGTTCGGCGATGGTCGCGTGGAGTTGTTCTGATTCTGCAGAGAACGCGGTGAGCATGCTGTGGAGAGAAGACTTGCCGTCCTGGAGGGTGTCGAGGAGAGAAGGGTTCGCAGACTTGCGACCCTCGAGGGTGCGTACGAGGTCGGCATACTCTTGTACGACGCGATCGACCATGCTGCGTTCCTGTTCGGATGCGCGGGCTCTGAGTTCGAGGTCGCGTTGGCGGGCCCTGGACGCCTCTTCGCGTGCACGCACACGCGCTGCGAGTGCATATGCGCCGTCCGCCGCGTGTCTGGCCTTGGTGACCTCGCTGCGTGCGTCGACGAGTTCGGATGTGCGTTCCAGCAGTGCGTCTTCGGTGAGTGCGATCTTGTGGGTGACACGACGGAGTGCAAGGGAGAGTTCCTGGGCCTGTTCGACGGCGGGGTGGTGCGACACCTCTGGATGTGCACGGAGGGTGTCGCTCTCGTGTGCGAGACGGCTGTGTTCCTGCTCGAGGGCGTGCACCCGCGCCGCGTCGTGTGCATGTCGCTGCAGCTGTACGGTGGCTACATGGGCCTCGTGCTGTTGTCCTGGTAAACGGGCGGTCATCCACAAACACACCACGGACCTGGTACTGCGCTGCGGTGGTGCGGAGACGGGCGAGCTCGACGCGGAGGGGATGGTCGTCCATGGTTAGGGTTAGACCAAACAAGACCAAACCATGCACCGGGCACGAAATTTTGCGTGCGCGCGCGTCCTTGTTGACGATGTACTCCGCCCCGCCCTTCTTCTGTCCGTATCCCCCCCACCGCGTTCTCCCCCAGCACCGCCCCTTTCCCTACCCCATCGCATTCCCCGGCCCGTATTCCCCGCACCCCGTCGTCTACCCCCCCTATCACTACCTCGCGCCCCTCCCCAAACAGCCCGCCGCCGTCTCGCCGAATCCCGCCCCGTCCCCGCCGCCGTCCCCGCCGCCGATGGCCGACTATGTCGTCTGGTCACACCGTCCGTCCGATCCCGCGTCCGCACCGGGCATCATCATCGCACGACACGCCCGTCCTCCCCATGACGTCATCCAGAAAGCCCGCCTCCTCCCCGCCCCGCCCCCGCCCGAGCCACGTTGCCCCGTAGACTCGACCGAAGCCACCTCGACCGCACCCGATACCTCGGTCCCCCCATCCCCCGTCTCGTCTCATACCTCGCTCTCGGAGTCACCCCCCAAACCAAAACAGTCGTGGGCATCCCTCTTTGGAAACGACACCGCGGCCAACACACTCCCCACCTCGTCCGTCGTCGGCATCTCCGTCCCGGCATCTGCACCCCCGGCCCGGTCACCCGTCTCCGCCCCGAAACTGCTCTCCCTCCTCACCACCGGTCCGTTTACCCAGGCCATCCCGAAAATCCGTCCGCGCGGTCTCGTCAACACGGGCAACATGTGCTTTGCAAACGCCGTCTTGCAGGTCCTCGTCTACTGTCCGCCCTTTTGGCGACTGTTCCGCGAACTCGACACGTTCACCATGCCAGATGAGACACCCCTCGTCGATGCCACCGTCCGATTCCTCAACGCGTTTGTCCCCAACGAGCAAGACGACGACGTGATGGACTCGTTTATCCCCACCTACATCTACGACGCGCTCAAGGAAAAGAAGCGCTTTGATCACATGCGCGTACGTCGCCATCGAACCCGTCTCTCTCCCTCACTCGACCCGTTTCTAGGGCGGTCACCAAGAAGACGCGGAAGAATTCTTGGGTTTCTATCTGGACACGCTCGAAGAGGAGCTTCTCTCCATCGTGTCCTCGCTCGGCCACCCTCCACCCCAAGAAGACGGACCCTGGCTCGAAGTCGGAAAACGGAACCGCACGACCCTCTCACGCATGGTACGTGGTCATCGGTGCACCGACACCCAAATAACGCACCGCAACAGGTCAAGTCGACCGAGTCGCCCATCACCCGCATGTTTGGCGGCCAATTCCGCTCCACGCTGCGTGTCCCGCACCAAAAAGACTCGGTGCGCGTCGAAGACTGGCGTTCACTCCGGCTCGACATTCAGGTCGGTCGTCTTGCTCCGCACGGGCACCGACTGACCCCGTCCGACAGCGCGACCAAATCCACACGATCAAGGATGCCCTGGCATACATCTCCTCGCCCCAGTCTGTACAGGTCACCTCGGTCACACGGCCCGGCGCAGTCCTCGACGCGACACAGACGGTCCACATTGACGCCCTCCCACCCATCCTCATCCTCCATCTCAAACGGTTCCTGTACGACGCCAACGCAGGCGGCGTCGCCAAGGTCAACAAGCAAGTCGCGTTTGCACCCGAGCTGGACGTGCCTGGTGGTAGGCACCTCCTCGTCACGTCGCGTGGCACCCTGTCTGACGTGTGTCCACAGAGGTGATGGCGCAGGGAAAGAAGCTGCACGGGACACGGTACAAGCTCTTTGGTGGTCCGTCTCTTTGCTCTTGTCACACGCGCGTCTCACCCTCTTTGACAGTCCTCTACCACCACGGTCTCTCCGCCTCGGGCGGACACTACACCCTCGACGTTCTCCACCCCAACATTGACAATTCACCCGCGACCAAGCCCCGCGAGGGCTGGATACGCATCGACGACGAGTACGTGTCGGACGTGCGGAGCGAGGACGTGTTTGGGACACCAGAGAGGGACGATCGGTGTGCATATCTCTTGTTCTATCGGCGGGTGGGGGTGGTGCGGAGTTGATGTGCGCGTGTGCGCGTATGGAGGATCTCTACGCTCGTTTTGGATGTTTTCGCATGTCTCTCTTTCTCATTGTGCTATCCATGTTTTCGAGGGTCATTCGCGCGGCCGAGTCGGCCGACAAAGCTGGTGTGGATATTCCGCATGTCAAGACGAGCAGTCTCAATAATCCGGAACCCGTTCGTTATTAATCATGGCCAAACAAATGCTTGTGATACCGCAGGGAACTCCGGGTGACCTAGACTTGCCGTGCCCGCAATTCAATCAGCAACATGGTACGTCAAAAACCGACAAATTGCAACGCGTCTCGATACAAAAACAAGAGCTCTATTGACAACCGACCGACCAATTGACCGCCACCCACATTCAAGTCACCCTCGCACCTCGCATCATCCCAGTCCCGCGCCATGTTCCGAGACGAGGTTCGAGGGGTACTCCATGTCGATGGAGGTCACTTGGCCAACCAGTTCGCCCATACGCAAAGGTCAAAGTCGTCAAGACAGATGTCCAACTCCCATGCTCGAGGTAAAAACTGCTACATCAGACTGGAAAGGCTGATGTCGCGGTGGTAAACGCCCTCTTTCCAAAGGATACGGTGGCCTTGTCAGAAAAGGACATGAACACCACCCGGTAAAATACACAATGTGACCCATACTCACACTAGGCCGGATTCAGAACCTCCGCAAGAGTCGCATCTACCGTTGCTGTCCACACCACCTCTCAACAAGCTCGTCAGACATACTGGAACGGACAGCCCGACACACAACCCACCCTTTGCCGTATAACAGGACGGTCTTGTCAGTCGCAAAGCGTGCTTCAGATGCCAAAGCCGGTCTCCAAATGGCAGCCAGAGCAACGGTCGGATTTCTTGTTTTCACACGGCTAAATGCAACATCAACTACAGTCAAATGGTGCCCGTTAAAAGCAACTCACCGTGGTATGATTTCGCCCCTGTCAATGTCAACCACCGCAAACTCAAAGGTTCGGTGGCCTTGGCTTCAAGATCTCTTATTGCGTGCAGTGAAAGTTAGCGACAGCATCTACAATAGATCCAGGAGTTTCGCAGCGCTGTGTCTCCCAAGGAAACTGCGAGCAAATCGGCTCAACCATTCATGCTGCCAGCCCTGGCTCTTGAAGACTCCAAACAATGCTAATCGTCGAGACAAATATCAACCACAGCCGAGATGCAACGTAATACAAACAACTCACATGTGGAGCCGAAAGGGTCGTCGCATC
The DNA here is from genome assembly GCA_038094595.1 of Pulveroboletus aff. annulatus. Classification (NCBI taxonomy): domain Eukaryota; kingdom Fungi; phylum Basidiomycota; class Agaricomycetes; order Boletales; family Boletaceae; genus Pulveroboletus; species Pulveroboletus aff. annulatus. The sequence continues at coordinate 11,465 of JBBPTX010000089.1, forward strand.
CCACCAGACACTGCGTGAAAACAGTACAAGTGTCTGATACCGGTCACGTAGGTATACGGCAGCGTGGATCAAACTAGGGCAATGGGGATACAAAACAACGCTCCGTAATCGTCGGCAAGACCAAAAGCAGCAACTCACCCAAGTGTACAACCACGCCCAACCACTGCCATGCAAAGTACACTAGAGAGCCATGGGCTGAGATAATCAAGAGGTTAGACTATCTGAAATCTCTCACAGATGGGGCCATTGACCTTGTTTGAGTGGCCATTGATCCTCTGCAATGGGATTGTTGTCCCCGCGTCCTGACTGGCACATCGGTGTCCTTCGGTTAGAAAAATGATTCAATCTTGGGCGACACCTGATGCACTCGAGAGAACTCCCAATCGCCTAGTCTACGGATCCAAATGAACCAAAATCAAGAATGAAATAAAGAGGCGTACTGTGGCGGGCTGTCCACAGACATGCTAGGTGGAATGTGTAGCAGGACAGAATCGTGATGCAAGCCTTTGGTGACTTTCCTCATGCGGCGTGCAGTGTCAGTAAAACACAGCGACAAAGTGAGATCCTCTCGCTCCGGCGGATTAGCCCAACATCCACAACAAAGCAGGGCACTGGGGCCGCCGACGAGCGACGTAGCGGACACGGGCAGCATGGAGGGGTATTCGAGACAGGGACAATGACGATGGCGAGAGAGCGATCAGTGAGAGCGGTGGGGATGGGTTTCACCCTCTGCGTCGCCCTCTTTATATGTTTCGCGTGCGAGCCAGTGGAGCACACGATTGGCATTCAGAGGGCGTCAATGCCCGAGCTGGCATGTTGTCGGAGTAGACGCCAATGCCCGGCCCGGAATATACTTGCAGATTGTCCGCCGAGCGTACCTGGGGCTGAATACCAATTCTCGGCAGTCGGTGCCGGTCGCCCTGCAGCTGGGAGTGTTGGGTCAATCGCACTGACCATCCAAGTCGAAGTGGATTTCAAAACCAAAGTTTTTAGCTCGGTTTGCCGGTCTGGGTAATCCGACGACTCGGACGTGTATCAGTGTCACGGCCGATATCGTTGAGCCTATGCTGGAAGTTGTATATCGCATTTTCTGACGCGATTGGGATCTGAGAGCGGGATCTAGCACGCGTATCTCTTCCGGCGTCCTAGTACTCGGCGTGGTACTGAGAGCACCGCCACTACTGCCGCAGAGTTTACATCATACTCGAGACCGTGACATCGTTCCTCAGATGTCTCCCTGCAAATTCCCAGTCAACCCAACTCGAAGAGTCATCCGGATGCTGGTCAGTGTATCATGTACATGATGCCCGAATAGTATGTGTCGACAGCAAGGAGAGCGGTCCTGCCATCATTACTGGCAGGTTTTGAGCGTCCATTCGTCAAGTACCACATTCTCCCTCTTGCAGGCTCTCTGTGCTAATATATCTTGTAAACCAAGATTATGGCCGCCGTACTGCAGCCCACCGTTGCAAACATTCAGACGAGCAACCACACGAGCCGTATGTTTTTTTCTCTACCTCGGGCCATCGCAAACGGTTCTTGTACGATGCAAGCGCAGCAGAGCTCGTTCGCATCCCACGTTCTCAACTATTTTTACATGTCCAGCATCATCGTTCGTAGTGAGGTGTCTGCCGTAACTTGCAAGAGGTGAACGATCCAACTCAGTCTCAAGAGAATTTCCACGAGACGTGGTACTGGTAAGCATTACTTCAGGCCTCCGAGTCAGGCTCAAGGCTCAAGGCCTCATCCTAGTGTCGTACCACCACAGACTATACGTGTTACATCCAACACACCAACAAATTCAAGTTGATATCTGTCAAGGGATGGATACAGTACTGTTCGTCAGATATGAGACCCGGTAGGGCGCCAGAGTGAGACAGTTGGTGGACAGTTTTGTTTCACTTTGGAGTTGGGACAGAGTTGATGAGGGACGGGCAGCCTTCAACACGAAACGAAATACGCTGATCCACTTGTGTATGTATTGGACAACATGACGACTCGATAAAGATACCACTGGGATTGACAGACAGACGTCATCCACCAATTGACCACCACCCACATTCGAATGACCCCCACGCTCTACAATGTTCATGGTCCGACTAGGCAGTCCACGAGCCAGACAAAACGAGTGGGGCACTCCATGTCGATGGTGGGCACTTGTTGACCACCCGACAGGACTTGATGCAATACTAGCATTGGCTGGGGCTTTGATCTACAAGATTTATAAGTGACTTGGATGTTCACAAGTATGCTGAGAAAAACGTACTTGGGGCTTGTAGGTAGTTCACAGCGTCTAGAGCTGGAACTGGGGTACGAGTTCGAAGGGGATGGGGGCAAGCCGGGGGAGTAGAGTAGCGGTTGCATAGCGAGTGACGACGAGGTTGGTGAAACGAATGACTTTTGCGTACTACGAACGAGCGATGGCGACTACGATTAAGACGATGCGGACTACAGCCGCGGTGACGAACGATGGTGGAGTGAGAGGTGGTCGGGTGACATCGGCACTCTGGACTCGGAAGGCGAGGTGGGTGACTCCTCGAGAACAGTCTGCTCTGGCGCAATCCATCACAGGGCTTCTAGTCGTGCAGTGGATCCCTGAAGGTGAGCCGATGCCTCTGGAATATCCCCCACCAGGGAAGCATATCCAAAATCGGCCATACACGCGTTGTAATCTGCATCAAGAAACATGTTAGTATGGGAAAGAAGTTCACTAATAATCACGCACGGAGTTCAAGTCACCATACATGGTGAATGTGAGTGCATCTTGGTCAAGGGCACCTCATTGAGGTCATCAATCTTTCGGAGCCCTTTGTACCAATTCCGAACCATAGCTTTGAGTCTTGAGGTCGATCAAAGACGTCGTTTGCAGTGCACATCCCAGCCGACAGAGTGCAAGCGCCTCTTGGTCAGCTGCCTCATTGGTGTCATCAACCCCCCAGGGTAGCTCAAACCGGGGAACGAATAAACTGCAAGGTTGTTCGGGGACAACTCGAGCAGGTTCGCCTTACATCTGCTAATGGACCGGATGATGTCAATGCAAGTCAAGAAACGATTTTAAGCGACGCACTTGGTGAGTCCGTTAACATTGCTGGGTATTGGCGCGGGGAGCGTGCGTCTCCGGTATTTAGAAAGTCTTGTTCCATGAGAGATTGTTGGTGACGACGGTGGGGGATAGCGGAAGAAAGGGAGTGGGCATGTGAAGCATCTGAGGCCATTGACAGCGGTTTATATGTGCTCATCATCGTGCTTGGACATCTTGGAACAATAGACGAAGACGAAAAATCTGTGGAACAATAGAAGCGGCGAGCACAATTGAAAATGCAGAAAAGGATAAAATTGGCAACGCTCTGTCAAGCGATCACCAGTTCTTGATCGTGCTCGGACACTGACGATATATCTGGAAACAATAAATGAGAGTGAGCAAAAGGTGGATCTCAGACGACAAAGCAGGTAAACACAATAAGCTTGCAATTGGATGAATCACCAAGCTATCAACCCACGTCGCACTCACGTCGAAAAACCGAAGGCGTGCCTATGTTTTGCATTCTACACCGGTCGACTTATACATCCGTTTCAACTTGCAATGACCCAGAGTGATCCAGTGATATACCTGTCGAATGTTCAACACTGCAACGTCCAAGCTCGAGTAACAGTTCAACCCCAAGGCTGTCATCGGCCAGGTTGAAACATTGAAGCCTAGTAAAGCACAGTTTCGGAGACTACCGCTATCCCGATCCGAGTGGTTTCTCTGGAAAGATTGCTCAGAGCCTCAGACCGGTCAAAACGCTCTGGCCAGCTGATTAAAAATCTCATAGACTACAACTTGTCGATCGGACTGGTCCCAGGCCAATGATCCCGCAGTAGGCTTGTTATCCTATGTGTTTGTAGGGCTTTTCAAAATTCTGAGAGCCATGACGTTATCTGGTCAATGCCACTCAATGGTCATCATGTGCCAATCGACTCAGTGGGTGTGCACATTAGGATGACTGCAGGGGACTCCAAGTTGGAGAGGCTGAAGAGAGTAAAAATGACGGACAATAGGCTTGTGCCCTAGACCCGAGAATGGGCGATGTCATCGCCCTTTTTGAGGCTCATCATCATGCTCCCACTTTCAGTTCTCACCGCAATCCAATCAGTGACGTGGTACGTCAAAAAATAATACATATACAAAAATAAGAACCTTGTTGGACGGAAGTGCTCACGACAAAAACAACAACCGACAGACAGACAGGCCCACCAATTGACCACCACCCACATTCAAGTCACCCTCGCACCTCGCACCATCCCAGTCCAGCGCCGTGTTCCGAGACGAGGTTAGAGGGGTACTCCATGTCGATGGAGGTCACTTGGCCAACCAGCTCGAGGCAAGCAAAGCCAACCAAATCACTTGTTCAGCGCCCATACGCAAAGGTCAAAGTGGTCAAGACAGATGTCCAACTCCCATGCTCGAGGTAAAAACCGTTACATCAGATTGGAAGGGCTGATGTCGCGGTGGTAAACGCCCTCTTTCCAAAGGGTACAGTGGCCTTGTCAGAAAAGGACATAAAAACCCGGCGAACAGCACAATGTGACCAATCGGCTCGACCATTCATGCTGCCAGCTCTGGGTCTTGAAGATTCTAAACAATGCTAATCGTCGAGACAAATATCAACCACAGCCGACATGGAACGCAGTACAAACAACTCACATGTGGGGCCGGAATGGTCAATCGGTCGTCGCATGCGTGGAAACAGTACAAGTGTTTGATACCGATCACGTAAGTGTACAGCAGTGTCGATCCAACTAGGGCTATGGGGATACAAAACGGCCCTATACAAAAACGATCCAATACTCCGTAAACAAGGGAAATTTGCAAACGATACGAGGCCAAAAGCAGCAACTCACCCGTCTTTTGCGACCGTGCACAACTGCTATGACGTGGCATCATGATACTAGTAGTACGTCCCCTGCTGTCCTAGTCAGCAACGGCACTCTACACATGGCAGCAAGAGGAAAGGTAAGGACTCGCCTGAGTACACGACTGGGCTGTCCCGGTGCAGAATTTCGCAAATCAGGCACAAACCCCACACATGCCAAGGACATCTTCAGAGGATCGGAAATTGGGGCCCAAGGGCGCCCCCGTGAGCATCCAGTGACTTTGTGTTCTCCATCTTTATCAGCCAGAAAAAACCTCAGTGAAACGTGGTCGCTACAGCGCAGATTTGGACTTACAGGTCCGGGGACGACAGAAGAAAACCATGGGTTAATCCGAGTCCGCCAGTGAGATATAAGCACAAAGTGAGATCCTCTCGCTGTGGTAGATTAGCCCAACATCCGCAACGAAGCAGGGCTCCGGGGCCGCTGACGAGCGCAGTAGCAGGCATGGGTGGCATGGCGGAGTGTTCGAGACAGGGGCAATGACGGTGACGAGTGGAAGTGAGAGAGCGATCAGTGAGAGCGGTGGGGATGAGTTTTGCCCTCTGCGTCGCCCTCTTTATACGTTTCGCGTGCGAGCCTGCGGGGCGCACGATTGGCATTCAGAGGGCGTCAATGTTCGAGTTGGCATGTTGTCGGAGTAGATGCCAATGCCCGGCCCGGGACCTGCTTGCAGATTGTCCCGCCGAGCGTACCTGGGGCTGAATACCAACCCTCGGCAGTTGGTGCCGGTCGCCCTGGGTGTTGAGTCAACCCACTGATCATACCAGTGAAACCAGTGACCACCGAAGTCGGAGTGGGATTTCAAACTGAAGTTTTAGCTCGGTTTGCCAATGGTCTGGGTAATCCGATGGCTCGGACATGCATCAGTACTCACGACCAACAACATTTAGCCTATGCTGGAAATTGTGTGACATCACATTCTCTGACATTATTGAGATCTGAGAGCAGGATCTAGCGCGAGATGAGGAATTTTTCTTCCAGTGTCGGAATGCCAGTGGACGATGCTCTAATAGCATTGCCACTACTGCCAGTGTTCACCCTTTCAATTCTTGAGTTTAGACTCGGACTTGGGCGTCGGTAGGTCGCAGAGTTCACAAGTATATCGTACTCGAGACCGTGACATCATTCCTCAGCTGGGTCACTTCCCGCGACGATCCAGAGTCGTTCCGAGTCAGGTCCCAGCTTGAAGCTGGCTTGAATCTGACGGTACGCAACTTAAACTTGTTGGTAAATATTGCTCAGATAGGCCTGATGCTCCCATCGTGGTCACACTCCTCGGACATACAGCGTGACCCAAATCTCTGACGCGTCGGTGATGATTTGCAGTCTGCAATTGGGCTAGAGAACAAGTAAACATCGAAATAGGCAGTTTCTCAACGGTTGACCAGTCAAATGTTAACAAAGAGAGAGCTCTGTTGGGCGTGCACGCAATACACAGAACAAAATACAATCAACATCGCGTTGCAAAGAACAATCAAGAGACAGACAGACAGCGTCATCCACCAACTGATCACCACCCACATTCGAATCACCCTCACACCTCACACCCTTCACGATCCGACTCGACGTTCCATGATCATGACAGAGATGAGATCCGAGGGGTACTCCATGTCGGTGGGGGTCACTTGGCCAACCAACTAGAGGGAAGTAAATGCAACTGAACTGGTGCTTTCCGTGCCTGTAGGGTCGTGTCTTAAGGATGCGAGGTCAGAGTTATTGACACAGCTAAATTATCCAGATGCAACATCAACCTCAGCCGAGATAGTGCTCGTTGAAGCAACTCACCGCAGTGTAATTTCACCCCTGTCAATGATGACTACAACGTCCCAGTTCGTGGCGAAATTTAACCCCGAAGGCGCCTCCAAAAGGTCCAAAGTGTTGAAGGTTCGGGATGCGAATGTTGTTGATATGCCGCAGAGCTCTCGTTGAAGGTTTTTCGTTGTTGACACCGACATCTCCAGTCGATCCAGGATCGTTAGAATTTACGGTAGCGCCGCATCTCCCAAGGAAATGACGAGTAGATCGGCCCAACCATTCATGTTGCCAGCTCCGTGTCTTGAAGACTCCAAAACAGTACTAATAATCAGGACAAAGTATCAGCCACAGCTGACGTGGAACGCGATGTGAACAACCCACCAAGGAAGCCAGAACTGTCAACACATGGTCGTTGCATCCACTAGGGCCATGGGGATACAAAACGACCCTGTACACAAACGATCCAACGCTCCATAAATAAGGGAAGTTCGCAAACGACACGAGACCAAAAACAGTGACTCACCCGTGTGTCTGACCAGGCACAAATGCCATCATGTGAATTCAGTTGTGATGAATTCCCGGATAGGTTCTTGGTGTCATAATCAGCAACAGCACTCCACGCATGGCAGCAAGAAAGGTAGCGACTTACCTGAGTACATGACTGAATTGTCACTGTGCAAGGACAATTCCAACGCACTCACTGAAATCATCCCTGCTAGTAGAACTATGGTAAACAAGCGACACACGACTAAACCAACAGTAGCGGCTCACCACGCGAGAATGAACCAATGCAAAGTGGAGGAAGAACGTGGAGACATTACGGCAGTCATGAGAGCATTCTCCAGTAATTCTGCGCTCCCCGTCTCTACCCCGTCTCGCCAGAAAGACGTCAGTAAATGTGGTCGCCACAGCGCCGACGTGGACTTACTGGTCCGGGGGCGACGGAAGAAAACAATATTTCTGCATACGTGAAACATAGCGTCAAAGTGAGATCCTCTCGCTGTGGCGAACTAGCCCAACATCCACAACGAAGCACGGGACTGGGGCCGCTGACAAGCGACGTAGCAGGCACGGGCAGCATGGAGGGATATTCAAGACGATGGTGAGGGTGAAAGGGAGTGGAGGTGAGAGATGAGTGAGGGCGGTGGGGAGGGGTTTCCCTCCTGCGTCTCCCTCTTTATATGTTTCCCGAGCGAGCCCGTGGGGCACACGATTGGCGTCCAGAGCGTGTCAACGTCCGAGTTGGCATGTCGTCGGAGTAGATGCCAGTGCTCGGCCCGAGAGTGAGGATATACTCGCAGATTGTCCGACGGCGTGCCTGCCGGTGGATTTCAACGGAGGTACGCATAATGTTTGATCCAGGCGTCCCCATGTTTCGCATTCTATGTCAGCCGACCGCCTGATGTCAGTGAGTAGTGAGTAGTGACTCAAGTCCGATGCACGGAGCTCGAACTTGGTTTATCGATTCGGACGCATCGACGACTCCATTTGACATTCAAATATTCAAGTTGTTTCCTAGTCTGGGGATTGGTATCGAGTGTGCTGGTCACCGACCCCAGCGCAACTGTCAGGCTAGACCGCTCCATGTCACTGGCACTAACATAACCAACTCATCTGCCTTTTCTCTGGCAGACGTGGTGGCAGCTCGGATTCGGAGCCATGATGCCATCCGGGCATCAGACTGAATAATTAGCATTTGTCTTTGTGGACGTGCCGAGAAAACCAGTGGCACGTCGAAACTTGGAACCAGCAGTCCAATATCAACCGATGAAATCCAAAAACGAGATCTCAGTTGACATGTACATACGAATACTGCAATCGACATCACGGCACAAAGTACCTCGACAGGGACGTGATCCACCAATTGACCACCACCCACATCCGAATTACTCTCGCACCTCGCACCCTTCACGGTTTGACTCGACGTTCCATGACCATGATAGAGACGAGATGTGAGGGCTACTCCATGTTGATGGTGGGCACTTGGTTGACCACTCAGCTCGCTGACTTGGCGCAGCGGCCCCACCTGCTGGCACTGCCAATGGTCCAAACAACGTCAACACACAAGTCAATACACCGACTACAAACGACTCACAGAAGAATGCCGACACTGTGGTTCAGGTTGGCAAGTTGACAACGCAAACAAGGTGGGCTGAATTTTCGAGTCAACCACAATCAACATGGCGCTCGTCGAAAAAACTCACCGGGACTTAATCTTGTCAGTGGGCTGGGTTAACGTTCAACCAGTCGGTGATCACCACCACATTCCAGTAAGAAATCATGTTGAAACCCAAAAAATCTTCGAGAGAGCACATGGAGTCGAAGGCATACAGAGTAAGTGTGCCACATTTCTAACCTGATTTTCGAGAGACATGGCTCACCTCGGTGTGTTCGGTGGCAGCGTCCATAGTTGATCCAGGGTCGTGGGACCTTAGAGGCGCCGCGTCTCCTAACAGAATGTAGCAGGCAGATGCGCAGTCCTGTCACTACCACCAACCCAACACTCGTATTTGTTCCAGGGCCCTAAAATCTAACAAGCATAATCGGTCGACATTGGACGGGTTGCAAACAACCCACCAGGGTACACCCTGGGGTGACCAGACTTGGGCTGTGGATCTGGTTCATCCCCGGACCGCTGTCGCATCTCAGTAATTCGTGTTGGAAGCCCTCGAGTGTGCTTGGAACGTGCCACATGCTTCGATGCTGTTTGGGTAATTGAAGTGCCATTTCGGGACGAACTAGGGCCATGAGGATCTCTCAAGACGCTCAGTCTCCTAAGCGATTTGAACAACAGGCACTCCGAGTCTGTCGTATCGGCAGCCCAAAGACCACCCACATAAAAACGTCACGGCAGTCCGTAAGCACCAGCGACACTGGGCAAAAGACACGACCCACCCGTGTACTCTACTACTTGCGGATGCGACTGAACCGTCACGCCGCTAGTCGATTGCGACCTTTTCCATGTTCTGCTAGAGTTATGGTTAACACCCTGCAGACAGCCAAACCAACGGCGGTAACTCACCAGTTGAGATACTTCAGTGACAAAATGCGCCAACGACTGACGGCAAGCGAAACCGTGCGATAACCAAAGTAAACATTATCTTAGTAACGATAACCATACACAAAATGCAGAATTGTAATGGGGGTCGGACGTACCTTTACTTTGGGAAGTGCCGACTATAATCGCAGGGAAGAATCCGAGTCAAGCGAGTACGGAGCTGATCCCATAGAACATTAGTCAGTGCGGCCCAAGCCAGTCGTCACAACACGCCGACTCGAACTTACAAGCCCGGCATAGCACGAACGAAACTAGCTGCTCGGGTTGTGCACGCAAATATACCGTCAAAGTGAGATCCTCTCGCTCTTGTGGACCAGCCCAGCTTTTACGTCGAAGCGGGGCGCTGTAGCCGTCGACGAGCGACATAGCGGATAAGGGAGGCATGCGAGAATATTCAAGACGAAGGGGAAGGCGGGGACGACGTGGTGGGAGAACGATGGATGAGGGCAGCGGGGATGGGTTTCCCCTCTCTTTATATGTTTCGCCTGCGGGCCCGTGCACTTTGGAGCGCGATTGGCATTCCGCGTATTATCATTGCAGGTTGGCGTGCCGAGGTTTGACGTGGTGCATTTATTCTCGCAGATTGCCCACCGATGTCGCCGGTGTCGGGGTGAATGCAATTAAATACTGACCGAATCAAACTCCGACCAATCATCCACTGAGACTGCGACTACTCATTTCTTGAGTCCCACAAAATTCAAATTGCCCTATCGCGGTCTGGTACTTGGTGCCAGCTATGACCACCCGTTCTACCAGACGTGCCGTTGGCCAGACAAATATTAATATGACGATTCTTGATGGCATCTGCCAATGGTGGTATGTACTATGTAGTACGTACGCCGGGAATGCCATCTTACTTGATTTCCTACAGGTATTACCCGTAGTCGCAGCGTTTGAACGCGCAATCAAGTCGTCTAAATTTCACTGAGGCCGGCAATTCAAAGTAAACGTTTAAACCGTCAGATCTTCCCAACACTTACCCGTCTTTGTTGTCGTTCTCAGGATGTCTAGTATTTCCATCTGATGATCAGGATGGACCATGTGTATGACGCCCGATTGCGCTCTTGAGAAATGACATACCAACAATTTACGGTATTGGCTTAAAGCCTCAGATTTCGAGCTTCCGCTCGCCAAGTACTTTCTCCCCCATTGCTTTGTATATCTTCCAAATCATTATGGCTTCGACACTGCAGTCCGCCGTCACAAACATTCAAATAAGCAATTACACGAGCAGTATGTTCAAGTTTCTTTAGCTTGGCGCTTTCTGTTCATGCATCTATTCGTTTCAAGATGAGGCCGTTCATACTTTTCGGTGACAAGCATCCCCACAGGTCACGGCGACCCTCATCCTCAGTCTGGTACTGTACCACCACAGGTAATATGTAACCCAACACCGACAACTTTGCTCGAAGAGTGGAAACGCCAGTGGCCAAGTGCCGCAAGGGGTGGATACGAGTCGATGAATGTGTCAGACCTGATGATATTTTTGGGGTGCCGGAACGAGATGGCATTCGTTGTTTTATAGGCGTGCTGGGACGGTGCAGAGTTGATGAGGTGCAGCTCGGACGGGCCACTTTTTAAACACGAAACGAAAGCATCAATCCACTTGTGTATGTAACGAACAACATGACGACTCGATAAAGGCACCACCTGCACCAACAGACAGACAAAGTCATCTACCAATTGACCACCACCGACATTCGAACGACCCCCACGTCCTACGGCGTACATGATCTGACTAGGCAGTCCATGAGTGAGATAAAACGAGTGGGGCACTCCATGTCGATGGTGGGCACTTGTTGACCGCATCACTGGCTCCTGACTGGGCCTGACGCGATATCAGTATTGGCTGGGGGTGTTCACAAGTAGTATGCCAAGAAAAACGTACTTGGAACCTCGATCTTCAAGCGGTTTGATGGCATTGGGATCCTGGACTCGGAGGGTGGGGTGGGCAGTTCCTCAAGAGCAGTCTGCTCTGGTGCAATCCATCGCAGGTCTTCCGGTTGTGCAGTGGATCCCTGAAGGTGAGCCAATGCCTCTGGAATATCGCCCACCAAGGAAGCATATCCGAAATCGGCCATATATGCGCCGTAATCTGCATCAAGAAACATGTTAATTTTGGAAAGATAGTACTGATCCCACGCACGAAGTTCGAGTCCCCATGCACAGTGAGTGCGAGTACGTCTTGATCAAGGGCACTTCGTTGAGATCATCAATCCCTCCGAGCTGTTTGTACCGAGTGGCGAGGCATATCTGTGAGTTTCAAGGTTGTTCAAAGACGTCGTTTGCAGTGCACACCGCAGTCGACGGAGCGCGAGTGCCTCTCGGTCAGGATTAATTGCCTCATTGATGTCATCAACCCCCCAGGGTAGCTCAGACCGGGGAACGAAATGAACTGCAAAGTCGTTCGGGGACAACTCGAGTAGATTCGTCTTACATCTGCTAATGGTCCAGACGGCGTCAACACAAACCAAGAAACCAATTTTAAGTGACTCGCTCGGTGGGTCTGTTAACATTGCTAGGTATTGGCGCAGGGAGCATGCGTCTCTAGTATTTAGAAGGTCTTGTTTCGTGAGGGGTAGTTGGTGGCAACGGTGGGGGATAGTGGGAGAAAGGGAGTAGACGTGTGAAGCATCCGAAGCCATTGACGGCGGGTTTATATGTGCTCTTCATCGTGTTTTGTCCACAACAAGCAGTTCTTGATCGAACTTGGACATTTTGAAATAATAGATTTGAAGGCGAAAACATGTGGAACGATAAAAGCGGCGAACACAATTGAAAACGCAGAAAAGGGATAAAATTGGCAGTGCTCTGTCCAACGATCATCAGTTCTTGATCGTGCCCGAACACTGATGATATATCTGGAAACAATAGATGAGAGCCAGGAAAAGGTGGATGTCAAACAACAAAAACCGGTGAACACAATAAGCAAGCGATCAACCCATGTCGCATTCACGTCGGGCAAACCCGGGAGTGCCCTTATCAAAATGCAATCAAACCACCGCATGCACGTTCGCTCTCGCGCTGGCATTTAGAGCGCGTCCAAGCCAATGAAGTTTAAGTTAGGGCATTACCCACGGGTATGTAGTACTCGCAGATAATCCGACAGGCGTACCTATATTCCGCGTTCTACGCTGGTTGGCTTACAGAAGCGTTGCATGATGGTGATTCAGTGATATACCTGTTGAACGTTCAAGCTTAAGTATGATTCAATTCCGAGGCCGTGGTCGACCCGGACTCGGACACGTGTCACTGCTAGAATGTTTCAAGCCAGATGTTGCAGAGAACGTTTCCTGCCAGGGCTTTGATCCAGCGCCGAGCTCCGCCAGTGATTACGATGGTTGATCAGGATTCAAGACGTGTGAGTTGACGAGAATGACACTGGTACATAGCCTACCGTAGTGCGTCAGTTTCAGGCGGAGCACAGCTTCGGAGACCGCCGTCATCCAAGCCGCCTTGTCCATGACTACGCGTATCCTCGAAACGCCTTGCACATGATAACAGCCTTTTCCCTGGAAAGGTCTCTCAAGTCGTCGAAGCGCTCAAGTAGCCGATTTAAATCCCCACAATGACCACACATCGTTGATTTGACCGGTCACAGCGGCGATGATCCCGCAGACGTGCTCCCTGGGCATTTTGTTAGACTCATCCCATGGGTCTGTGTGCGTTTTTCGAAAGGCGACGAGTGCTTTCCGAGTCACAGGCTGCTGGCTGAGCACTGATCACGGCACTTTCACTCTTTCCCGCTAACAGCCAGTCCACAGACTTGTGAGGCCATCATACCCTCGATGTGCTGCACTCTACCATTAGCAATTCGGTGGTGGCAGCACCGACAGCCAAGTCTTAGAGGACGGGTACTGATCATTGACGACTCGGAGTAGTATGTGGTGGGACACGACAGTATTTGAGATACGGTCGGTGTGTATCATGTTATTCTACCAACGTTGTATGGAGAGTTGCGGTGATGGCATCATGCACCCCCCGATTGACATTGAGGAATCACCGACTTCGCACCGTTCCTGCAAGATTTTTTTTTTTCCGTCTCCTCGAGAGGTGTTTTGTGCCACAATCTTTCGATGGTAACGACACATCGATAGGGAGGTGGGAATTGGCAGTCTCTCGATCGATCAACAGACTCAACACTGACACGATACATTGTTTCCAACACATTGACATACACAGTACACAATGGACCACGCCTTCCACCAATTGACTACCACCCACATTCGAATCACCCTCGCGCTTCGCATCGTTCACGGTCTAACTCGAGTCCGTAACCGACGAGACGAGACCCGAGGGAGACCCGATGTCGATGGTAGACAACGTTGCCGGCCATTGTGAACAGCGCACGGGAGGTTTTCTCGCATAACGTAGTATGCGTTTCCTACTACTCGTGTTGGCGGTTTTCAGGGAACCCAAACAGGGACATGGGTAAAACGTACTATCGTCCTCAATACTCCTGCCCAAGGGTGGTAGGGTGCAGACTCGGAGTCTGGGGTAGATAGATGTTCCTCGAGAGGCAACATTAATTGCAGTCGAAATAGCGCTCGTAAAAAAACTCACCCATGGCTCAAAGGTCGACGCTTACGGCTACATCTCACTAAGAGCTCATGTTGGCGTCGTTAGGTTCCGTGTCCTGGACGTTTACCAACACATGGTGGGTCCGGAGACAGCATTCATGGTCGATAAACTCGGGGAGATCCTTCAGTATCGCTGCGCCTGATAGGAGGAACGCCATGGAGGCATTCTGGTAAACAGCCCTGTATAAAAACATCCCAATCCACCGTAAATGAGGGGACACCAACGGGCCAAAAGCAGGGACTCACCCGTGTAGGCAACCCAATACATGCACATCTATTCACAGAATCAGGTACGTCGTAATTCCATGCATGCGTCATTTCTTGATCATGGTAAGCAACGACACTCTGCACACCTCGGTGGTGGATTTGAGGAGGAGTGTATCTCCCAGAGTGGTGGTTGCCCTGTGTCCCACAACTAGGAGAAAAGCTCCTTCCCCAAGTTGCGATCGGGATAAGACGACCCTAGCGGGAAAACTCCAACAGGCCGGACTGATTCCAGGAACTTTGAAACGACAACGCCGCACGATAGTCCACAGGGGATACAGATATCGAGACACTCGTTACACTTGTTCGCATAGTCATACAAAACGTCCGAGTCAGTCAACGGGGTCCGGCGTTCCTATAGCGACTTACCGGTCACGACAACAGATGTGGTGTAATGGTGAATCCTACGCCCACGAATGGACCAAACAGATGAAATACCCGCCAAAGTGAGATCCTCTCGCTATTGCGAACGAGCCAACATCCAGGAGGCTTGGGCCGCCAACATGCGACGTTATAGACGAGCAGCATGCAAGGATATTCGAGACGAGGGTGAAAGCGGGAGGCGAGAGAACGATGAGTGAGGGCAGTTGTGATGGGTTTCAACCGCTGCTTCTCGCCCTCTTTTATATGCTTCGCTTGTGAGCCCGTGGAGCGCACGGTTGGCATTTGGGGTGTGTCAATGTGCGGCACATTGTTAGGTCGAATTCCAACATTCCAACGCTCGGAAGCGGCGGTATGCATGATCACTAGCCTAGTTCAGCATTGTATGTCGCCGAAAGCCCACCGGCAAGGCTGTTAGAATAAACTGGCTCGCCGTGTTGATCCGGCGATCATCGTATCCCGGAGTCTCAGCACGTAAGTATCACGGCCGATACTTTTGCACATAAGAAACCGCTTAACTGAGTGTTGAGCGTGAGTCGTTGAACTGAGCCAGGTGAACGTGGGAAATTTACAAACCGCGACAGTTCCTGAGTTTGCAGTGACACCAAAATGCACTGCGAAAGCACCTAGCACCGTCACTACTCCGATCGATCCCTATTTCCAACCAGAGTATGGTCCTAGCCCGGACGTGTCTTCTGATGCTGTACTGGTTTGTGTGGCTTCTCCGCATCCAGCTTTTGATCGCGGTATTGCCAAGTGGGCATACTCCCACCGCCGGACAGCCCCATTATTTACTAGTGATGTCCACTAATGTAGCCTGAGGGGGTTATGAGTCTTATGACCATTTCCGCGGATGGCAACGAGTTTGATACGATCACAACGCTTCGTCTGCGTCTTATATCCGCCGTGAGTTTCACCTTGAGTCGATTAAGGTGGGACTGATCATTACTACTAGTAGTACTTGGCACTAGTGAGTCCTGTAAAAAAAATTTAAATCGACCGGTACTTGTCTCACACTACTCTTTGTTCGATGTCACTCCTTGATCCTATCGAGGACCGAGATATGCGTGCAGCCGGCTAGTGAAACGTTGACAGTCTTCGGAAGGTGGCAGCCCATGCGGAAGAGGTCGTATAAATCCACCGAGGTATGTAATAACTCAGGATATAACAATCTTCCGGTCCACTCCATCTGGCAGCATCAGGAATTCTCAGGAAGCTAGTTAATGGGCCAATGACCCGATCACGCTTTTGATCTGGCCTACCTTCAACAACATCGGGGTGGCCCCCGTTATCTTGCCTTCTAACCGTCATTGGGTTTAACGTGCGACCCATGGGAACGATGGAGTGTCCGTTCGTCACCTACCTTTTTTCTCGCTCCTTGCGGGTCTCGGCGAGTCTTCGTATCTTTAGAGCAAGGTTATGGCTTCCGCTCTGCAGTCTGCTGTGTTGGATATTCAGATATACAACTACGCGATCCGTATGCTTCTTGACCATGGCGCTTTCCGCTCATCACTCTCACCGTTTTCGCTAGTTGTGACCCTCGTTGCCATCGGGTACGATTACAGTAAGTGATCGATATCCGTGTTTATTTCTTTACGTTCTACAGTCTTCAATGTTGTCTTTAGTCCTCACATTCTCAGATGAAGTATGTCTCACACCTGTTTATGTGTTGCAATGTATTGGTATCTTACTGATAGACTATCTTCTCAGATCGAATATGTTTGGGTTAGCGGACACAGTCCCGGAACCACCATATATTCTAATAGAGCTGTAGAACAAGCCTTGGACACGCGTATCCACGTTATTCTTCCTCGTGTGTATCCTATATGTTTCTGGTCTTGTATCAAGTTAATCATCGTTGACTACCAGGCTCGTTATTTTGGCCTATGTAGTGTTACGTATGTTTATGTCTGCTGCAACAGGCGTTGACTTCGATTGTTAATCACTGACCGCTTCATTAGGCTTATTTCCCTCTGTGCGAAACATTTTACTTCATGTTCGTTGAACTGACGCAAAGCAATCCAAGTCCTGACTTCCTTTATACCTAGCCCTGAAAATGTGCTGTTTCATGCCACTAACGATTCATACTTGACATCTAACTATTTCTAGGCGTACGTGCTCAACATCATCCTACGCTGACCGATGCCATTGATATCAATTTTCAAACAGAAGTTGTGGGTACATTTACTAGATATTTTCGATGTTCATTCTACTAAGGACTCTCCAAAGGCAACATTATTTATGTCTTTTCTCAATGGGCCGGTATGATTTTTCTTGGTGCTTCAGACTGTGAGATCCCATTTGACATTCGTTGGGATGAGTCTAATCAACGGAGCCAGTGACAATGATCCTCCGTGTATGGGCATTGTACAACCGATCCAGGGTCATCCTCAGCATCCTTCTCACGTTCTTCGTCATTGAATTCATAGTGTTCTTGACTTTCTGCGTTCTGTTCAGTACCAACAATATGGACCTAGGTATGTGAACATTCATTTTACCCATGCTGTCCAAGATTGAAGAGAGTCCATCATAATTAGAGTTCATCACCGGTCAAGTGCTCGATTATTCATTTTGCGCTGGCACGGGGACCACAAAATATACCGCCTGGTTGACGACGGTAGACTCGGTCCAAATCGCTCTTAGCGCAGTCATGTGTCTGCTCATCATGACCCGATTCATCGTGGAAGAGCTTCGAATGTACAAAGCAACAAAGCACCTTCGCCTGAACCGCTATACCAACCTCCTCACAAGGCAAGGCATGATTTACTTTCTCGTGTATGTCCACTCCCGTGCTTCATCCATCTCGTTTTATATGTCATTGCACTGACAACGTGTTCTTACAAACAGCATCCTAGTCAGCTCGCTCATTAGCATACTTTCCACATTTTTCATCCCAGTGGAAGGATGGTGGTCACTACTGGAGGCGGTGAAGTTTATACCGCCATTTACACTTGTTCCCCGGTTCATTATGAGTTTACGAGCACTCTATGCCCGAGATGCTCAAGGCCAGCACGGCAGTGATATCGACAGCGCATTCGGCTTGTCATTTGGACGTGGAGCTGCTGTGAGCGCAATCATGTTTGCGGACGCCAAGCAGAACGAGGGGGAAGAACAGCACAAGTCAGAGGGAGAGTCACAAGAAATACAAATGGTAACGAGAACTGCAGATATTCTCGACGGCGCGTGATGGAAATCATACTAGTCATCACGTTCGTCTTTGTAATTGTATTCCTAGCATCCCTTACGTAGTCTCATTATTTATGTTGCAGGCAGGACCCATGATGTCATTACCGGCGCACGCAATGGACGGCACAATGACGAAAGTACCATTGACAGTGCTGACAGACATAATCCACCAATTAACCATCACCCACATTCGAATTACCCGTCGTGCTTCACATCGTTCATGGTCCGACTCGACCCTCCATAACCGGTATGAAACAAGAAGGGTGCTCCATGTTAGTGGTGGGCACTTGGTTAACCACGTCATCAGCTTCTATTCAAGGTCGGCTTCTCTAATGGCACAGACGGCGTCAACATAAGCCATGTCACCCACCGTAAGTAACTCACCTGTAGGACCGACTAAACCAAAAAATGATACGATCCCAAGAATCAAAACGGGGCTAAAATGTCCTGAAGCAACGTCAGTCATAGTTGAAATGGTAATTGTCGAACTCACTGAAGGTCTGGTGGGCTGACATTCCAACCGGATATTCCAGGAGTTTCGCAGCGAAAGCCTGGGAGTAGGTGGTCATGACGAGGCTCTTGTCCAACATTTTCGTGCGTTACGAAAGTGTCCATTTGCTGCCCAGGCTCTATAACAATGCTAACGCCTGAAACAAAAATGTCAATCACAGTCGAGTTAGCATGCGCTGCAAACAACTCACGGACTAAACAGATGGCCATCTGGATGGCTTGCACGCTCGTCACCGTTGCAACTCAGTAAGACCAAGCCAGTCGGTTGGCAGAAATAGGCTCACCCTGCACAAAAAAGGTCCCAATGCTCCGTAAACTTCAAGAGCAAAAACACAAACAACAGATAAAGACAGCAACTCACTTATGTACGTCCCGTATACATAAACGTGAGTCTGCGTTCCTAGCAAAGACATGGTAAATACTGTGTGAACGACCGGACGAATAGCGGTGACACACTTCTGTGAGGACGCAGCTGACGCGTCAACATCAACGGGCAGCACATGGCATATAAACGGAACGAAACAGCCGCGCGGCAGGGTCCCCGAATAAGGCCCGGATTTTCTCAACTGCCGCACCAATTAATGACTTGGTCATACAAGAATAATGTCAGTGAACGTAGTTCAAGCACGTTGCCATAGCGCAAACCTGCGGGATACACTTCACGAGTCTTTGACTCGGTAATTGTCGAGAGAAACAAAGTGAGATCCTCTTGCTCTTGCGGACAAACCCAGCACCCACAACGAAGTAGAGTACTGGGGCCTACGAACGACGTAGAGGGCACGAACAGCATACAAGGGTATTGGGGGCGAGTGCGAAGATGACTGGGGGTGAGTGAACGATGGGTGAGGGAGGTGGCGATGGGTTTCAACCCCTGCGCCGCCCTCTTTTATATGTTTCGCTTGCGGGCCTGTGGAGCGCTCTACTGGCATTCAGAGTGTCAAAGTCCGAGTTGGCATGTTGTTGGACTCGGCGGAATGGCCCGGGATGCCAGTGGATGTGTAATCGCGGCCGCCGGTGTTCGACGTGTCGACCGGTGCCTAGAAGAACTGCGCCGACCCATGCAGATTCCCTCATGATGTTATCTGTCGAATATTCTAGTACAACGCATAGTTTCAAGAATGGCAGTTTCGGAGACCGATGATTATCAAAAGTTCATTTCGCCCGGGTCGGCGGTTTCACCAAGTTTCTCCCTGTAGACGAATCCTTAAGTAAGCAAGAAGACAGCAGTTTGCAAGGCGTTGCTCTTCTGACTCTAATAATTTCCCCTCCAAGACTCACCTCTTTGTTGAAGCACCCGGGTCACACAACACATCGTTACCCGATTGGTCCCAACGGAGATGAGCCTGCAGACATGCTCTTCCGGCTTATCGTGCCGATCCGGACTTCGAGCATTTTGGTACTGTCGCTGCACTCATTTCAGATGCCATAGTGGTGACACAAACAGAACATCCTCACCGAGTGGCTACTGCACATGACGATCCCCGGCTTGGTCCTCATAGTGATGTTGGTAGGTAATTCTTCTTTCTTTACCAACATTACGGACCCAGGCAATTGTCATGCAGAAGTATTCAAATTACTCGATGACCAGGCGGACCATACCAAAGCACTACATAGTCCATGATAACATCGAGCACTCCCTTCACTTGAAGATCCCTGAACCTTTGAGTACGTCGACACTGCTCAGGCACACATCCACTGGCAGTTTCTTAGTCTAATTTTGAATCAGGCCAGGTGATTCAGAGCACGCTCCCCGACCTTTGATCCGAATAATCTTTCCCCACCGACACTCGGGCAAACCGCTGAAGACGATCTCCTAGCGATGTCGTCGACGCATGTCGAAAATTTCGTCATGCTTCTCCAAGCCTTGAGCTTGGTCGAAGGGTCATATAAACCTTCGCCAAGCAACCTGCTAACCGGTGACAACACGACATATATGATGGGCTACCCTGATCCATATGGCTCCGGCCTCGTGGGTACTGCAATGGGTCCAACGTTCAATGCATCCGACGCTGGCTCGCGCTATATTAATGCAACGTCCTTTCATCCTGGGACTGGCGTCGACATTGATGCAGACACTCAATGCCTGGTAGAACCGTATGACCCCCCGCAACTCACCGACGAAACTTTTGGACCATTCGACTCCACAGCATCGGCCGTATATCGGTATCGAAGGCAACAGTCTGTCAACCTAGGTTCATGGCAAGTACAGGGCAGATTCTCTCCCGCACCTTTGTACGACTTTTTCCATTTAACAGGTTTGTACAAGAAAACTGGATGGTCCCCTCCTTGTTCGCATGCGCATCTGGGCCACAAACTGCGGAGATAGACATTGCCTCAGGCTGGGGATCCGTGGACAATGCGCGGGCCGTGCTCGAACGACACTGGGATACGTTCATCAATCAAAGCGATTTCGACTACCTCGCGAGCATCGGCATCAACACTGTTCGCCTTCCGATTGGATACTGGACGCTCGGCCCGGCGTTTGTCATGGGCACTCCCTTCGAGCCGTATGCGAGCGTGTACGAGAACGCTTGGTCTCGATTTGTTCGGGCGATCAATATGGCCGCGCAGTCGGACATTGGCGTGTTGGTCGATCTTCATGGCGCACCTGGGAGTCAAAATGGACAACCACACTCGGGGATATCTGATGGGAAAGCGAGACTGTTCAGCGATACTGCGTACACGGACAAGACGATGGGGGTCCTGACGTACTTGGTGGAGCAACTTCAAAACGTGACCAACGTTGTCGGGATCGAAATAGTGAACGAACCGAATGATGTAGCCGAGCTTCCTAATTTCTGTAAGTATATCTGATGGTTTCATATGATGGCGATGACTCAGTCGCCTCTACAGATGCAAACGCGATTACAGCCATGAGACAGAAATCTTCTGGAGAACTCGACCTTCCGCTGTACATCCATGACGGCTTCAATCTCCAGCAATACAGCGCTTTTCTCTCTCAGCGCACCGACTTTGTCGTCGAGGATCACCACTCCTATTTCGTGTTCTCAACCGGAGATCAGACTGAACCGGCATCTCAACATACCAACGATATCGATGGGCCAATTTCTGGCGATCTGGGGGCTGTAGACTCGAAAGACCGCGAAAACTTGGTGATCAGTGAATGGTCCTGTGCGCTGACTGCTCAGAGTCTGTCAACGCAGTCCGATCCCGACAAAGCCAGACGGCAGTTTTGCACAAGCCAAATGGATGTTTACGCAAATACGAGTGCTGGCTGGTCGTTTTGGTGTACGTCGTTCCTTTTGCCGCTGACTCGGGCGACCTGATTGGTAGGACCAGCCTATTACAAGGAGGAGTGCGACACGGACCAAGGTTGGTGCTTCAAGTCTGCCGTCGGGAAAAGCCTTCCAGAAACGTTTTATTCGTACGGCATACCTCCTCCCGCGGATTCTGCTCAGCTCCAGCGCGCGTACGCCGCGGTGGAGAGTATGACGGTCCCCTCACAGTCAGATATCCTCAAGACTCTCACTAATTCGTGGAATATGACTACTGCCCAACAACAATCGTCGATCAAGGGATACTCGGACGGCTATCAAACCGCAAAGATCTTTACCCAGCATGGGTGGTCTCGACTTGGGTTTACGGAGCAGTACATTCAGGATAGTCTGAGCGGGATGGGTGGAGTACTCTTGAAGGGTACTGAGGATTATTATCGCAGTGGGTTCAAGACAGGGCTAGCAGAGGCAGAGGCAATCGTTCTTGCTGTTTTCTCCTGATCATTTTAGATTTGGTAACCCCCAATATAACCCCCTTGTAGTTCCAAAAAAGGAATGCAAATGTGTAATTTGTCACATCGACGTTGTGGTGCCAGACGACATGCTCGGCATCGAAGACTACGGCAGCGACGTCGAGAGCGGCGACGAAACTTTGCCAAAGACGACTCCAACATCGAGCTCAGCTCTTTCACCGTCCACGTCGCTGTTTCTTTCGAAACTCCCGCCGCCGACATCCAAGTCGACGTTTGCGCTTCCCCCGCCAAAGTCGACCTCCTCGACCTCCCTTTCTCTTCCCGCGCCTTCGAGCTCGACGTCTCACGCAAAAACAGACGCAACTATAACCGCTGCCCCTTCAAAACAAAGACGAGTCAAAAAAATAGCGATTAATCTCCCGTCGCTTCCTCCTCCTGACGACGAGGACGATGAGCCGCCAGCAAAGAAGATCCGGGTGACACCCAGTACAGGGGCCGGAAAGTCTTCTCTACTTGGTATGCTTCCCGCGCCAAAACAACCTGCACCCGTGATCAAGAAAGTGGAAGAACGTGTCCTTGGTGGTGGAGGTGGACCCGGGTTGGTATTTCGTACTTCCAAGAACGAGGCACGATCCAGTGGACCCGGCAGTACGGACGAACCCTCGAGACTCGAGGAAGATACAGAGGTGGAGGATCCCACTTCGCTTTCCGGACCGTCGACTTCCTTCCTTCCGCCCTCTCTGAAAAAGGGCAGAGTGAATGTGTCTGTCGATACTGAAGGTCCCTCAAAGCCCAAGCCGTTTACGCAGCCCCGGATATCTGCAGCACCACCCGTCGACTTCTTCTCGCTCGGTTCGAGCACCCCACCTGAGAGAGCTACACCAGCACGCACGCCTTCTACGTCATCCGTGCCTACCGTTGCAAGTGCACCGTCCACGTCTACATTCGTTATATCTTCCGCCCCTCTCGTCTCGACATTCCGGCCGCCCTCTCCTACGTTAGACGATCCGCACCCAGGTTATTACCAGCTTCCCTCTGGTGCATACGCCCCGTACGACGCTGAATACTACGCCTCACATGCCCGAAAATGGCGGGCTGATTATGATAAACACATCCGCGCGCTTGAAAAATCGCAGTACGAGCCCGAGGCGGATGGTGCTGAGGACATCAATATGGCTGCCGAGATGGAGAAGGCACGTCGAGAGATCAAGGAGCGTGAGGATAGGAAGGCGTTGACAGCCAGCAAGGTTGGGCAGGACGAGAATGGGGAACCGGCGATGCCCAGGATGAACGTGAAGGGCGCCAAGCTGGGTGCGGTAGCAAGGTCAAGGCATCAATTGACGACTTTGTTGACAGAAGCGTACTTAAACCGAGAGGCGCTGGAGGAGAAAATCGCTCAAGGTCGGAGGAATAGAAAGGAAGCTGGGAACAAGTATGGTGAGTACTGGGGCTTGTAGGTTGTCGGCGACAGCTCACGTGTGCATTCCAGGTTTCTAATATTCGCGTTCTGGTAATACTATGGCCCTGTGAGAACAAGGTATAGCCCGGTAGGGTCATATATGATCCGATCTCATCCGTCTCCCCTTTTCACATGCTACATTGCCATCGTCGTTGTACCAATGCCATGTATTGTCGATATCGCATGCAACGGTATCACTCACAACCCATTGCAGCAAACTGACACAATCGCTTACACATATCGACGTCGATATCACATCTGCGACGACGGCACCGCTTTCTCATTTCTTCACAAGGTTAGTCTTACCTCCGACTCGCCGCAAAACGGATCCAGGATCAACTACATCGACTACCGACACTGTTACGAGACGACTTGTATGCACCTGCAAGCGATACTGTGCCGGGGAACCACGCTTTGTCGCGGGATCGACATTTTACCTACATCTCGGCGAGGTAGACGATGACGAATACCGTCAGCTAATAATGCTCAAAACTACCTCGTTGGACACTGCTCGAATGGTTCTTGCAGCCCGAAACTCTTATAACAGTCAAAAACAACCTTCTCATGAGCCTGGATCGAGTAACCAAACCTACCCGAGTGTTTGTCATGCTATGGCGCTACGGGGCCTGGCGAAGTGGGCTCGAGAGGATCCAGATTCTCAGACGCATCTGGGTAAGTGAAAATGTGCATGAAACAAGGAAAGCGTTGTTCCGGAGGTATGCAGCTCTCAGATTTCGTTAAAATGACCAGCTAATATTTAGAGCGCCTCGAGGAGCGCGAACAGGCGTGCATAGTCCCATCCCACTGGCACACTATCTCAGGCTCTCCAGCACCCCCCTTTCCTGTTCGTGCCGACTTTCGTTTGCGCTCCCCGGTTTCCGATCTTCCGCCAGACCTGGTTGACGTTGGAGCTTGTCAGTCGGGGCGTCTTCGGGCGTGGGGAAACGCAGGGGACTCGGATGTCGAAGACCGAGTCGATTCCCATGTGGTCAGGCCTCAGCTCGTCCAAAGTCACATCCCTCGCATCGAACACGGTCGCAGGCGACTGCCGGACACTGACTGACAGCGACTTTCTTGCATTACCGTCCTCCCGAAACTCAAACAAACCTTGGAGCATGTCCATATTATTCGGAACGCCTCTCTCACAGACCTAGTAGCAAAGGTGACCGAACAGACGATGGTGAGGGTATGCGACGGCACTCCCTTCACCACAACGATGACGGCGAGGACACGCGATGGCATGCCCATCACACAACGGCGGTGAGGACACTCCCTCCATGACGACGACGACGACGGCAAGGACACCACAGCATGCCCATCACCACAATGACGGACACACAACAGTGCGCCTTTCACCACAATGACAGTGACATGCAACGGCATGCCCATCACCGCCACGACCACAACAGCGAGGATGAAAATTTGTGAAATAAGTGTGAAGTAAGTTGAGAATCTACCTCGTTCTGCTTATTTCCCTTGTGTTGTAAAAGCATGAAATAAGTCCAAAATAAATGTGATTAGTAAGTAACATGCTATTTTGCTGAACTAAGATGCGATGGAAATATATCAGTATGACAGAATGTATATTCAATGTCCTGCCGAGAATTCTGTGACACATACAATCAGCATCGAGACTGCCAAGGACCAGTAAACGATACAAACTGGTTACACTCTTTGTGCCTTCGCTGATGGCATGTTTGGCGAGTTCACCGGGTAAGATCAATCTCACCGCCGTTTGTATTTCTCGAGCGGAGATGGTTGATTTCTTGCTGTACGTGGCAAGCTCTGAGAACCACCATCAGCTCGAGTACATGCTAATTCAATGTCTATGACTACTTACTGCTTGCCTCGTTTGCAATTCTTTCGAACAAGTCATTGACAAACGAGTTTAGAATTGACATGCCCTTGTTTGAAATGCCCGTGTCTGGATGCACCTGCCTCAACACTACATAGCACGGACTATCAGAGTTTCCCCAGGCAAACCGAATGCTGATGACACTACCTTTGTAAATGTAGCTACTGTATGTTTCCTTTCTCGCCTTCTTCTTCTTCTTCTTCTCATCCGCTGCTGCAACCTTGGCATTTCCACCTCGTGCTTGTGATGAAGCAGCGGCGGAAACGGGAGCTTTGGCCGCCTTGGACGCGGGTGCTTTCGACGCTTTGGAAGGAACGGATTCGGTTGTCTGGGTGCAATGTGCGTGAGCGACCTAGAAAACATGCAACAAGATAGCAATTTCTGTTACCTTGGTTGCGACCATGGTGGACGGAGTAAATGGGTCTGTAGGAGGAAAGAAGAGGCCTGGAATATTGTTCAATGGACGCGTCGCGTTTTATAAGCGCGTCGCGGCCCGGGCGGAGTCAAATTTGTGTCACCAGTAAGTAGTAAAGTACCTTTACCACGTCTCTCATTTCGAGTCTTCAACATCGGTAGGGCTTGTCAACTGCTCTCCCTATCGAACTCGAACTCGACGACCAAAACCGTTGTTTCACCATCCCGTTATAGTGTCGTGCCATGGTCGTCAATCTGGATTGTAACGATTCGAATTGGTGGAGCATCCAGACGTCGCATTTTTCCCTACTGCGCACGGCAATATCACCAACACGCAAAGATAAGAGGTATGCCACCAATCTCGGGCGCGGGTCACCTGCCTACATGCATAAGATTTCCTCGGGGTTCCGAGTCATTTACCGGTAGCCAGAGAGATGCATTCAGATATACATTGGCCTAACATGGCATCTACACACAATGACACGATGACACGATGACGAGTTTGTCGGAGATTATGCATTGATATCCCATATGGCGGCGCCATTGGCTGCCATGCTCTGTGCACGGCTGACGGGATCATTATCAACTGGTGCACAGAAAAATATATATTTGCCACTGGGGTAACCGCGACATACCTGCTCTCCAGCTCTTGGTCAGACCTTTCTAGTGTAATTCACGTGGAGCATAACACAATCAATTCCATGTCTATAATCATATCTATTATCCGCCACTCCCCGCTGATCAATATGGAAGAAATCAATAGATGGTATGGGTATGGAAGATCCAGGCATGACCAATATAGGGCGGGAAATGCATGGAGGTGGATGAGATCAGCGTAGTCATAAACCTGTCAAGTCGATCGTATATTCTGGGTCCTTCACGTGGGAGCTTCGGTTCAAAAAATGGCCGTCCGTGGTGATGGCAATGGCAGTGGCGGCACCATTGGGCCATGTGACATTGGTTATACCAAGAACATCGTCGGGAAAAGTGGTAGATGTAAGGCGGCGGTCTCTGGGTTCAGGGCAGAAACGTAGAAGGGGAGGCGGACACATGGGATGGGAAAGGAGCTTGTACATGGGTTGATGCGGCGCATAAGGAATGTGAACTTTAGAATTCGCATCCTGAGATCCGGATTTAGAGTCGTCCACCAGAATGGATGCTCCACCATCCTTGGTCACTCGTGCACGGGTCTTCATTAATATGATTCGTCGTCCGAACTGACTGAGCGTCAACGGGGCCTTTGGAGTGGTCTCTCTCGTGGGCGTGGCGTGTCTTCCCATCATAAGGGGCGATGCAGTCCTTTTCGCCATCCCAGAATCATCTGGGAACACACCCATCCCAGACGGTGCAAGTACTATTGCTTCGCCTGTCTATCACGGTGAATCGCGTTGAGCACAAGTCATATCTGTTAACGGGGGAAGGCCTACCTGTAGCTTGACCACTTTGTCGAAGCCTTCTTCTGTCGAGATATCGGAGGAGATGTGACGTGTGAGATGATCCCACCATGCAGGCGAGGAGAATCTGTGCATGACAGCTACTGTGCAAAGGTCCAGCAGCACAGGAGGAATGACGGTAGGCTCTGTTACATCAATCAATCAGTGCACCCGTCACGGCTGGATTTCATTCGAACCGACCTTGTGTACTAATGAGGACTCGCATCGCAAGATGCCTTTGTTCACGTGTCAAGGTGAGGAGCGACTTGGTTAGCCCAGAGACACCACGGTTAGTGGAAAGGTACTGAGTGGGCGACATGAGCAAATGCACAGCGTCATCTTGAAAAAGAAGACCTACCTTGTGTGCTTCGTCCACCACCAACACTTTTCCCGTTCCGACTTCTGCCCGTACAAACAACCTCGTCACTATTTCGAATAAACCACATGCAGACACTGGGTCAATAAACGGATCTGAGAGGTCGACGATGGTAAGTTCTCCAGCCACGAAGCGTGAAGGGGGATATCGCGACGGGCGTGGGTCCATGAAAGACTTAAGTAGGGAAAGACGTTGCTCCAGACCCGCAGTTTGTGCCGGATTGAAAGTCATTTCCTCCAGCTTGCACATAAATTTCTGATAAGAGAACGATTCACCAAGTTCGCGGAGAATACTCTGCCCATGAGTGCTATGTTAATGAAGAAACCTACAGAGATGGCAAACGAAACATACCAGAATGGTCTGGATGTACAGCGGCGCAGATTCAGAAGAGCCAACGGCCATCATCGAGAGAAATGCCTGGGCATCCAATTCTGACTCGTGGAACAACAATGGCATCACCTTGACACGTTTCCCCAATGGTGCGTACACCGCTTTCATCGTGTTCAGTGATGATTTCGACACGTAGACCCGTACCAATGGTGTTTCAATGTTGAGGTCCGGGCTCGAAGGCATACCAACCCATGCAGCCTCACTCGGGCGGGAGCCAGGGCCACCTTCGCCGAAGTGGAGGACCAGACCAGACAAAGGTTTGGATAGTGTGCCAATAGAGTCAAGCTTCGGGATGAACATATTCTCCAAGAGCACGGAGATCGTGTGAGATTTACCCGACCCTTGCACGCCACATACAACAGCGGAAAAGGGTGCGTTCTGACGTGAAAGTTAGTCGTTGATGAGTGGTAGGGAGCTGAGTTTTACCGTGTTAATGTACAAGCGAGGATCCACTGGTTCATAGACGTTTGATTTTGACCTGCATGCCAGGATAATTTGCGCGTGCGAGAAAGGTAGGGCCAGACTCACTGGATAGAAAGGGCTTCCCCGATCACGCCATATTGCATAGACATTTTACTCGCAATGTAGGCTTCACGCGTGATCAGGGGTGCCGTTTGCACTTCGTGAACTCGACTTAGGTCTTGCTCCCTTTGCAGGTGCTCCAATTCCTCCTAGCACAATGTCAGTGTCAGGGAGGAAATGATATAAGTATATGTACCAGTGCTGTTTTCACTTCCCGCAAGTCATAGAGTGCTTCGGATTGTTCCTCCGACTTTTTATCGGTGCGAGGTGGCGGTGACGTCTAACATGCAAGCAAGTTGGGCAATTAAGTACTTAATAACGAAGTCACACGTACCGCCTTGCTGCCTGGAGTCACGGATCGACGTACTTCCCTGGAATTGAAGGTTTTTCTCAGACCCGGTCTCTCTGTTTTGGGAGCAACCTGCGTGTCAAGGAAACAACATCAGGAACGATTTACACCTTATGATATACATTGAACCGATGCGCACATTTGTGCAGGCGGAGAACGTAAATGGGACTGGCTTTGTAGGTTTCGTCGGGCCTGAAGGAGTGACTTTCCGAACGCCGAACTGTCATAAATTAAATGACTTAACACCCGGTTGCTCAGCGTTAGGAGGGTATTCCGATTGACTTACCACGAACTGTTGACAAGTTATAGTTAGGACCAACAATGAACTGAAGATGTCAGGGAAAACCACTCACAACGGAGGTAGAGCTTCCACTGTTTTGAGACATTTTATATGCTGGTGACACGTGGTCCTGAACAAGAAACCGTAATATATCACTGGCCCTTGAAAGTGCCGAAAGCCCGCGACAGTCCGCGACCACATAAATTTAGGTGGCGGTGTTTACCTACCGCCAAACGAGTGCCACTATCAGATAGGTGTGTTATTCCTCCAGTGCGCGAGCCGCGGAGAAAATCCAATGTTACGATCGGCGGACCCGAACCTGGACGATCATCCTCAGAAAACTTGCTGGCGTAGTATCTTCATACACTTACGGCCCGAAAGGGCGCTCTGAGTAAACCCGCGAAAGTTTCTCAAGTAATTCTACGGAATCCGTTGCGAGCCTGGAAATACGGCGTCCTGATCCAAAAATTGGATGTACAACACGTTACCTGTCACAGACTCAACATATTGATTTCTCGGACTATAACAAGCCCACCGTATTTTAATATACGTTTTCCACGGCTCCTGGACATCGATTATATGGACATTTCATAATAACGATAATCGTGTTGGCCCGGGAGGTACAGGCACCCCTTTCCTCTCTCGCTTGCCATGAACGAGCCGCCGAATCGAATCGAAAGTAACAATCAGGAGGGGCACAATTATTACGAGCTGGGCGGTCGATAGTTCCATCATGACGGCGGGGGAACAAATAACGGGTGACTTCGCGGAACGCGAGATGACAAGTTAATACCAGAGGTTTCATCTCTGAGGCACCATGGGAGGCTCGAACCAATTTCGGAGAAAGGTTTTGAGAAACCCGGCCTGTCACGATCCTCGGTGCTAGTATGGCATCGTTCCGTCCCTTGATGATAGCAACCTGACAGGCGCCGTAGGTCATGGTACAAAGAGATACCAAATTCAAAATATAACCACACAGTACGGCATAGAATGGGGCTAGAGATACATGTTAGTAAAATTTAATGACATACCCTGGTTCACCAGCTGTCTGATGGCAGAATGCCGCAGTAGCCGTTTGACTGGCACAGCCGCACGTACCTTGAATCTCGTGGGTTCCTCAGTCAAGGTTCTGCGGAACCACTGACTCGACTTTGAAACAGTCTATATCACATTTTCATAGTCTGTCAGAGTTGCTGGGTCCCATGGAAAGTGGTTTTTCTTAAATTTTGGCACAAGCCGCCACCATTACCTTTCGGGAGATGAAGCTGCAATGGCGGTGTCTGCTACCAATGAATAAAACGAGAGAACAATGAATGCCACTTGCTATCGGATCACCAAAGCCACAGGGTATTGGTGACTGGGTAGCCACGTAACCCGAAGGGTAGTTGGACAGAGTCCTGAAAGAATACTCATCAAAACAAATGAGTTCATATAATACAGGAATGGTCTACCAATTTCTCCAACTCGGGATTGGTAGTGCATCATTACAGAAAGCGACAACGTCCAATAGCCGATCAAGGTCAAGTCCAGTCACCTTTCGAACCACTCAAGCTGCGGAAGAACTCGGCATAGGCGTGATCAACGTCGAAAAGGAGCTGAGAAGTAACTCAGCGGGAGTAATCGGCAGAGCACGGAGGATTTCTGACCTGCCTAGACTGTTCTTCTGTGATCTCCTCCGAGGCTTTCATACCGTTAAGAGTGATCAGCCTTCCATAATGTCATGCGGTGAAGCTAGCGTTTAATGACGCGACGTACCAACTGACCATTCGACTTCTCCCTTCCCAATCCTTACTTCCTTTGAACCTGGCATAGCCGGTGACCAACTCTTGGAGGATAGGGTGAAGCTGATCTTTAGCACGAAGACGCAGCTTCAAAGCGTCCATGAAAGTTATAAAGTTCTACAAAGGATGACATCGAGACTCAGGAGTGTTAATAAAGGTTCTGCCGAGCAAACATACCTGGGTTGTCTCTGCAATCCACTTGCCAGTCTCTGGACCAGCTTCGCTCGAGTGTTCTACCGTCGCTGGGACACCCACTTTAATGCGATGTAGCGCAGCCGGGGTATCCATCTGAAACATGTCAGGTAGGCGCAGTGATCGTACGAAGTTGACCACTGATGCTCACCCGATAACGGCTCATGAATTGCTCGATCGAGGGGACGGAATCCTTTACGAGCTTGAGCATCGTCATATACTGAGATAGTAACCTCGTGCACGCTGGTGAATATCTCTCTCGCATATGTGAACCTGAGTACACCTCAGATTGGGAGAGAGGACACACTCGGCAGCGGTGAGCGCATCGCGAACGTACGCTCGTTCAAGGTAGTCCAATGCGACTATTATTCCAAATAACGTTGCAAGAAGAGAATATTTCTCTCGTTCCGCGTTGGTAGAGTACAACCGAACCTCTTCGTCGAGGGAGAGGGGTCCGGACATGATGGTCGGGATAGTGGGTAAATATTGTTTATTGTTTATTGATGTTCATTGGACTTAGCTAAGTCCATCACCAGACAAGGTACAGCCATGTCAGAGCCACTACTCACAAAACGGCTCCATGTTTCTGGGCTTACACCCTCGATAACACCAAACGATCTCGAACGCCGTTTGTCATCCTTCGGAAAGGTCAAGGCAATGGATGGATTTGGCGCGCTCGATGCCCTTGGGGATCCAAAAAAATTCGGGTTCGTAACGATGGAAATTGGCGCGAAGGAGTTGGCAAAGTGTGAGTCCCGTTCTTCTATTGTCTCGATTCGTAATTTCTGGGGGGGCGGATTCGGACCGCTACCTTGTAGAACATGTATTTATTTATGCTCTTCTGAAACAGGTTTGAACGTGCTCAGCGGGTCAACATGGAAGGGTGCCAAGCTCCGTATTGGCGAGGCGAAACCAGACTTCCGGGAAAGGCGAGTACGTTTTTTTGCTCGATCATGTGCATATTCTGACAACACGACCCAGACTTGCTCAATTCAACTCGCAACCACCGCGGCCGGTTCGACCACAACAAACGCGTACTCGCAACCATGGTTTTCCGTCATCTACTCTCCCACTTATACCGCTCTCTGTGACTGCTGCTGTGTCCATTCCAGGATGGATAGCGACCCCTTCTGGGCGCGTCGTTCGTCCGATGCGGATGAGACCTGAGCGACCCATGGAGCCGATGTACAGTGAACTCCGTTCTTCGAAGGGTAAAGGTTTAAGTGACAAGAGAAAGAAGCGGTTCAAGCCACCACCAGTACGCGCCCGTCGACGCCTAATAGACCCCACAAAATGGGATTCTGTATATCTGAAAGGCGTGTTTTTGGACGCTGTCCCCGTACCCTTACCAAAGAATACGCCCGAACCCTTCGCTCGGGCAATGCACGAGTCAGATGAAGAGGATGGTGAAACAAGAGAAGAAAATAGTACCGACAGCGATGCCTTCTCCAGCGTTTCCCTGCACCAGGTCGGACTATCTCAAGTCCCAAGTCCCCAGCAACCGCGGAAGGATGCTTTCGTAGCCTCTTCCAGAATTCACGAAGCCACAGAATCCATCGGTGTACATGGCGATACAAGCGCCGCCCTCGCGATGTTGGGTAAGATATTTGGAGATAAAGAGAATTGGGAGGGGAGGGAAAGCGTTGACGAGATGGAAGACATGTCGGCTGTTTGTTCTGGCCGAGAGGATGAGCCGGATGAAGAGGTGGCTCATGACAGGGATGTGGAAATGGAGGGGAACAATCCGTCAACTGACTTCGAAGTACCTGAATCGCTACAACCAGCAGAACCTCCCCCTTCGACGAATCTTAAGACTCTCTTTGCACCGAGGGAAGATGGTTTGCCGGATGTTCTATTTTATCTTATCATTGAATGACTCTTTGTATTCCCAGCATCATTTTCTCTCCTTGATCACCTTGATCTCGGCCTCGACCTCGACCTCGATGCCGACATTCTTGGAATCAATGCACCTCCGTATACATTCCAAGAGAATTCGACTCAGCCGATCTTATTGATACCCAATGCGGTGCATATTCCTGCCACAAGGTCCGCGACAAAAACTCGCTCTCGAGCGACACTTGATTCTTCACTTCCACTGCTTTTCCCTACACCGGATTCACATCCGCATCCATATTCCTCCAGTCACATGGCCACGATCCGCCAACATGGCACTTCAGCTTGCTTTTTGTTTCCGTCGGAGACTCATGTTCCAGGCTTGCATCTCCTTCCACCAAGCAGCACGTTCACTCGCTCGTCAAGAGACACTTCTGAATCCATCCGCAATAGGTGGGAAAAAGATAAGACCATGTTGACTCGTGAATGGAAGAATGCGTGGCGGGAAGCCCGAGGAATCAGGAAGCGGGTAGCAAGAGCTGGGGGAGAAGTTGGCAGTGGTTATTGAGACTCGAGGGAGGAGGGATGGCCCCATGCAAGCAAACCAAGCGCAAATGAATGTAGGGAGCGTTTGTCAGTCAATGTCATTATCAGCATCGCTCTGAAGTCGTGATGATCCATTCGGAGATTTTTGGTCCTGTTGGGATGCGCTCATTATATCATAGGTTCGACTCACTGCACCGTTCTCCTTATACTCGTGGGCGTATCAAGCTTCGACTACATTCGGGCCTACCCTCCGGATCCGACTCGGATGCTGCTAAGACTCGGATTCCCTAGCCCATCCTTGGTCAAGACTGGTCAACTCTCATCTCCACTGCAATTTACGAACTAAGTAGTTGTTCTTTTCTTTAATCTACTCGTGCCCGCTGGTGATTCGTCAGTAAACAAAGCCTCACTTCCTAGTTGTTGTACTACGACGCCGTACGGCCACGGTGCTATCTCGAGTCCACGCTGGATTATTTGTTCATCCGACGGGCGCCGCACTGTTCATCGGATGATCGGACATTGACGTGGTCACTGATTGCCGTGTCACCCAGCAAACTGAGGGTATTTTCCCAAAAGCAGATACGACGAGCAGTCGGGTTTTCCTCATCCAAAGAACGACACTGGGCGCAAGTAACTGCACATACAATCCTGCTTGTTCGGAGTTTGTCGGGCGCCGGGCCAGTCTGGACTTGGCATCGTTGCAGGGAACTTTTCATTCAAGTTCAACGTCTCATCGTGTCTTTCGACACACGAACCTATGTTTCCCTTTCGCTGGGCAGTTATCAGATGACAGACCTCGTGAACAATAAGATGGCTATTTTTGCAATTTCCGACAAGTTTCCTGCGTGTAACTGTTATGGTTGGGCGCATTTTGATGTTCTAGAATCACGTCACGCGGGGATGTGCTTTATCCGCACAGTTACGGCCAAGAGAA
Organism: Pulveroboletus aff. annulatus; assembly: GCA_038094595.1. Taxonomy (NCBI): domain Eukaryota; kingdom Fungi; phylum Basidiomycota; class Agaricomycetes; order Boletales; family Boletaceae; genus Pulveroboletus; species Pulveroboletus aff. annulatus. The sequence goes on from JBBPTX010000089.1 coordinate 46,189, forward strand.
GCCGATCATCGAGCGAACTCTGAACCGGGTTATATAGACGGCGCCCGTTTACTTCCTGGCCCGATACTCGGATGAAGTCTCCCTTGCGTCCTTTGATTTTTTTGGAGATACCAAGCTAGGAGTTATAAGACGCTGCCCGGGGCCTCTCGGTATCTTACGACCCATCGTTCGTTTCCGTGCTTTCATCCCTCTAACATGACGCCAAAGCAACGCCCTCCTTTCCGCGCTGAACATCTTGGTTCCTTGCTCCGTCCGGACTATCTCTTGGAAGCACGGAAACAATTTGACAAGGAAGAGGTAACTCGAGAGCAACTCAGAGAACTCGAAGATAGAGCCATCGTAGAAGCAGTCAATCTTCAGCGGGAAGTCGGCATAAGAGGCCTCACGGATGGCGAATACAGGTTCGTGAACTAATTACTAATTGGAAACCATACTGACGTCCGGCCTAGACGACACATGTATGTCTTTCATGAACGCACGGCGGTGACAGCTGACTGTATAGATAACAAGGTTCTACGATGGATTCTTTGAGTATCTAGAAGGCTTTGAAGGCACGATTTTGGGACAGTGATGCTTGTCCAAAGCTAATATCTGTCGCAGAGGTCCAGAATCCGCCTCTGGAGATTTTCAAGGTAGTTCACCAATCAATTCTGCCGATAACTTCATCTCATTAAGAAATAGCTCTATGTCCCCGACGTCCAAGCTTTCGTTGCTAATAGTAAGGAGCACCGTATGAGCTGTGGGATGCCTGATGTCAACACTGTTCTGTAGATACTAAGCCAGCATCCACGACCCTGTGCACAGGCAAGATCAAATACGTCAAGTCTGGCTACATCCCTCAATTTGAGGCATTCAAGAAACTCGTCCGTCCTGATGAAGTGAAAAATATCAAGTTGACCATGGCATCCCCCGAGTGGTTCCATCTACGTCACGGTAAGCATGCCTCCCTTCCCTTATTGCCTTGGCACGTTAGTACAACTCACTGAGCGGTTAGGGGAGCATGCGTTCGCATCCGAGGTATACAGTGACCGTGAAGATTACTTCAATGATATTGCAGTGGCCTACAGACAGGAGCTTGAGGTGTTGTATGCTGCCGGGTGCCGCAGCATTCAAATCGATGCTCCGCTCCTCGCTTACTTTTGCGACGTCTCCATGCTGAAAGGGCTGAAAGACGACGGGCAGGATGCTGATGCGCTCCTTGAGGCTTATATCAGGTTGTACAACAACTGCCTCGCAACCCGCCCACGGGACATGACAGTTGGACTCCATCTTTGTCGAGGAAACTGGAGACATTCTATCCATTTCTCGGAGGGAGGATACGATGCGATTGCGAGGAAATTGTTCAATGATGTGAACGTGGACTGCTACTACCTCGAGTACGACACCGCACGCGCTGGTGATTCATTGTGTCTTCTCTGTTGCTTTTAAGTTATTGACATGGTTGATTGTAATTCTGCAGGCACGTTTGAACCGCTGAAACATCTTCCAAAACATAAATCGCTTGTATTGGGGCTGATCACAAGCAAATTCCCCGAGCTGGAAGACAAGGAACTGCTAAGGGAACGTGTTTTCGGTGCTGCACGAATTGTGGCGAGCGGTACGGGTGAGACGGTGGAAGAGGCATTGCAACGCATCTGTGTCTCACCCCAATGTGGATTCGCGTCGCACGAAGAGGGAAATTTACTCACTGCGGAGGACATGAAACGAAAGTTGCAGCTCGTGAAGGAACTCGCCACCAGCATCTGGGAGGATGCATGATTGTATCAATTTGTCTATGGGCACATTTGTTCGAGGAAAAAAGTTCTTCCAGTGATTACACTAGTACTTCCCCGTGCTAGTACTAGTGCCAGTGGAATGTTGATGTACCAGCAGTAATAAGTATGAAAAAACCAATCAATGAAGGTTTCAATTACATGCTAAAACTCTGCACCGTTGTGAACGATAACTCTTTACGCCATTGGGACACGTGGTGATTCAAATCTAACAATTAATAGCGGCGCCCAACACGGGCCCCGTGTTCTTACTTTCCTATTAGTGGCTACATATTCCCACACTTGTCCCCCCAAGTTGCGATTCGATCAATAACGGGGCCCGTCGCATTGCTTTAGACTTAAATAACCCTAGACTTCTCCCTAGCTTGAAGCGGGTACGCACATGCGGCAACTCCCATAATCCACCTAGTAGCAGGAGGGGTTCAACTAATCCAATCTAGGACGGTGCGACCACAAACTTGAACAGACGTGCCACATCCGATTTTCCTTCGACTTGATTTGATAGGCACTTCATGGGACGTGTCCAAGCCGTCAGCATGGTGATATAAGACCTATCTCTTCGATTCGTGGACTAATAATCATGATGAAGTAGACCTGGTCTAAACCATACTGGTAATAGTCTGGTATCCAGTGGTATGAAAGTTAATCTACTTCTGTCATCCTGATTCCTGAACTTGGACTTGATTATAAAGTGCTGCGGAGGAACGTATTCAGTCTCGAGGTGCCTACTCCCATCCCACTGAATATGGCGCTTAACCTGAAGCAAAACCCTCCATTTCGAGCAGAGCAAATTGGCTCGTTGCTCCGTCCAGATTACCTGCTCGAAGCGCGCAAGAAGTTTGACGATAAGGAGATTACTCGAGAAGAACTCTGTGAGCTTGAAGATAAGGCCGTCGTAGAAGCAGTGAACCTACAGCGGGAGGTCGGCATACGGGGGATCACAGATGGCGAGTATAGGTTGGTGATTTCAACTGATTTGCATACTAGTGCTTGAACACCATTCTAACTTTCGAGTCTCACTTAGGCGGCATATGTACGTGCCGTTGCGATGAGAATAAACAGCAGCTAATCGTATCAAAATAAGATTCTTTGAGGGGTTCTTTGACTCTCTAGAAGGATTTGAAGGTGGGACAGTCTGATATGCCAGGCTAGACCTAGGCTAAAGTCTTTCGAAGAGGTTGATAGCCCTCCCTTGAAAATTTTCAAGGTAATTTGTCACTCGATCTGCCAAATTTTTTCGTGAATGTCTTAAACCAAGTAACAGCTCTATGTTCCCGATATACGTGGTTTCCTCGCTACAGGTAAAGGCACATGGGCCGATCTATAAGAGCCATGATGCCCACAACAGGACTATTTCCAGACACCAAGCCAGCGAGTACGATGCTATGCAAGCGCAAGATCAGATACGTTAAATCTGGCTACGTTCCTCAATTCGAGGCACTCAAGAAACTCGTTCACACCGATGAAGTGAAAAATATTAAAATGACGATAGCACCCCCCGAGTGGCTCCATCTACACCATGGTGCACATTCATCCCTTTCCTCTTTCCTTGGCGCGCTGGCGAAATTCGCGATAATGGAATGACAATCAGGAGATTACGTGTTTGCTGGTGTGTATAGCAGCCGTAAAGAGTTTTTTGATGACATCGCAGTGGCCTACCGCCAGGAGCTCCAGTCATTGCACGCCGCCGGTTGCCGCAACGTTCAAATCGACGACCCACTCCTCGCTTACTTTTGCGACCAGTCGATGCTGAAAGGAATGAGGGACGAAGGAGAGGATGCTGATATGCTCCTTGATGCGTATATCCGGCTGTACAACGACTGCCTCACGACACGTCCACAGGACATGATAACTGGGCTACACCTTTGTCGAGGAAACTTTAGACATTCCATCCATTTTTCAGAGGGTGGATACGATGTGATCGCCAAGAAGCTGTTCAACGATCTGAACGTGGATAGCTACTACCTGGAGTATGACACTGAACGTGCTGGTGCGCTTTGTCTTTTCATCTTTGAGCTGTTAACATTGGCTGCAACATTGTAGGCACGTTCGAGCCGCTGAAATATCTCCCAAAACACAAATCCCTTGTGTTGGGACTAATCACGAGTAAATTTCCAGAACTGGAAGATAAGGAACAGCTGAAGGAACGAGTCCTCGACGCTGCACGGATCGTGGCAAGCGGTACAGGCGAAACAGTAGCAGAGGCGCTGCAACACATCTGTGTCTCGCCCCAGTGCGGATTCGCGTCCCACGAAGAAGGAAACTTACTCACTGCGGCGGATATGAAACGAAAATTGCAGCTTGTGAAGGATCTTGCTACAATAATCTGGGAGGATGCATAATGAGGTTGGCCATGCGTATGGGCCACGCCAAAGTCCTAAATGCCCATTACGTGTTTCTTATATTATTGAACGGAAATATGGCGTACCGTGACAATATCTCTTATCACTGAAGTTTGTGAGAGATCTTTGTGAGCTGTGAGGCTTGTGACCGAGATAGCTTAGTTAAGATGAAACTCCGGGTCACGTAGCAGACCTGCTTTCGGAAAGCCATTTCAGGCTTCCCCGTCTACTAGTAATCCAAGAAAAGAGCTCGTCACTTTCCGTTCGAAATATTCACGTTCTCTAAACATGCCACAAACATGACGATGCCTGTCGAGCCGTGGACCAAAGATCGGACGCGTTTGATGATGCAAAACATGCAAGTGAGGGTACCCGGTAATGTCGTGGCTGAGACGACATGAGGTCCGTGCACTTCCTGAGTCTTTCTTTGTCATCGTCTGTGTTACCGCGGTAGCTCGTCATCCTCATTTGTCTTCCCTCGATATTGTGCTGTTCCATTCTAGCTGTCAACGAGTTCGTAGGAGTCGCCGCTACCGCTGGTGAACTTGACAGGTAACGTACCGCCTTCATTATGACCCGCTAACCTCGGAGTTCATTATAAATGTCGCGTTGTCCCCCACTACTGGTAGCCAGAGTCGAGGTATCATTCAGTCCACTCCTCTGAGAATGGCACCCAAGCAAGCTCCCCCCTTTCGTGCAGAGCATGTTGGCTCGCTGCTCCGTCCTGACTACTTGCTAGAAGCACGCAAAAAATTTGACAGCAAAGAGGTGACTCAAGAAGGGCTCCGAGAGTTTGAAGACAAGGCTATCGCGGAGGCGGTGAACCTTCAGCGAGAGGTTGGCATCAGGGGGATCACGGATGGTGAATACAGGTCAGTTAGCTGATTGCACAGTTGGACATCGTGTCGACGTCAAACCTAGGCGGCACGTGTATGTATTAGGTTCCAGTAAACATACTCGTCAGCTTATTCCATCAACACTAAAGATTCATTGATGGGTTCTTTGAGTTTTTAGAGGGCTTTGAGGGTATGAATGTTTTGCGGTGTGCATTGTGGTTCAAAACTGATGTCTGTCGAAGAGGTTCAAAACCCACCACTGGAGATCTTCAAGGTGATTAGACAACTGAACTATCCACTCTGACTGTTGATGTTTTATCAAACAGCTCTATGTTCCCGACGTCCGCGGTATACTTGCCACCGGTAGGGATACATCCATGGATTCAAAGAATATCTGAGGTAAAGCAATTTTCAGGCACCGAACTGGCAGGCGCAATGCTTTGCAAGCGCAAGATCAGATTTGTCCAGTCTGGTTATCTTCCTCAATTCGAAGCACTCAAGAAACTCGTCCACCCTAACGAAGTGAAAAACATTAAGATGACGGTTGCAGCCCCCGATTGGCACCACCTACGTCATGGTATGTGCTCACCTCCTTTCTCATACTTTGAGTTGGCGTAAATCCACGTACAAAATGGCAATCAGGAGATCTCATTTTCGCAGGGGTGTACAGTGACCGCGAAGAGTTCTTCCATGACATCGCACTTGCCTATCGTCAGGAGCTTGAGGCCCTGTACTCTGCTGGATGCCGCAATGTCCAAATCGACGCCCCACACTTGACGTTCTTCTGTGATGCCTCGATGCTGAAAGGAATGAAAGAAAATGGGGAGGATGCTGATGCTCTCCTTGATGCGTATATCCAGTTATACAATAACTGCCTCGCAGCGCGTCCGCGGGACATGACTGTTGGATTGCACCTTTGTCGAGGCAACTTTAGGCACTCGATTCACTTCGCAGAAGGGGGGTATGATGTGATCGCGAAGAAGCTGTTCAATGATGTAGACGTGGACTGTTACTACCTCGAGTACGATACTGCCCGTGCCGGTGAGCCTTCTCATTCACGTTCTCTTCTTTCCTTGGGCTGCTCGCATTGCTGACGCCATAATGTAGGCACATTTGACCCTCTGAAACATCTTCCGAAACACAAATCGGCCGTGTTGGGACTGGTCACTAGCAAATTTCCCCCGCTAGAAGACGAGGAACAGCTGAGGGGAAGAGTGTTCGAGGCTGCACAAGTCATGACGAGATGCACTGGGGAAACCGTTGACGAAGCATTGCAACGTATCTCTGTATCCCCACAGTGTGGATTCGCATCGCACTCAGAAGGCAACTTGCTCACTGCAGCAGACATGAAGGAGAAATTGAAGCTGGTCAAGAGCCTCGCTGCCGGCATCTGGGAGGATGCATGAGCATGACATGATCACAGTGAAACGATATATCGGGAAATGAAAAACATTCTGTTGCATCTATCATAGGCTGTAACTATCATAAACATGTACCGTAATCAAGATATTGCATGTAACACATCTAAGAAAGAAAAAAAATTCTAGTGTATCGGCCCCTCGGCTACATTCTTGCATTGCTCAACTTCCCCAGGTACCCTGGCTTCGCTACTCCGAACAGTCTTGCGTTCCAGAGTGTACTCACGCAAAAACAATACGAGAATCAGCACACAGCCAGCTATAATCGTAAACAAGATCCATATCGTGGAAAATGCTTGTGACCAGGCTTGTAATACAGCATCTCGAAGGGCGACGTCCTGCGAAAACAATTAAACCCATCGTGAACAGGTCCAAGCATTATGCCTCACAGGGATCTGATGGATCTTGCCAACACTGTTAAGCAACTCAGCAGCCGTCGTACCAAGACCAAGGCCAGTGAAATCAGGCATATTTGCGAGTTTCTGAGGAAGAACGCTCCCAATGACGGCCTCGCCGACAGTGATTCCTATAGTACCGCCGATGGTGCTAATAATCTCCAGCATTTAATAGTGTGAAACGGCCGGTGTTTGGGCTTACCGCAGGAACAAGTAGGCGCTCGTGGCGGTAGCCATATCCTTTAAGGGCATCGCCGCTAGAAGAGCCACTTGTTGGACTTCGAACAAAGGGCCGATCCCAAGAACGGTTATCAGAGGGAAAACCTGTTGTGTGGCGCTGTAAATTGGGTGAGTGCAACCAAAATTTAAAAAGGACCCGTAGCCAGAAATACAGACAGGCTTGATTTATAGTTAAGCATGGTCATGAGGCTCATCCCGACGGTCATCATCATGCACGCAATCCATATAATCGGACGATATTTTCCTGTTTCTGACAGGATTAACCCACAAACGATGGACATGGTGGCAGCCCCAAACAAAAAAACGAGCATCCTATGCAATGTCAGTCAGGAAAGATGCGAGGAAAAGTATAATGACATGCTTGATTCCAGCAACAGTGGGTGAAGCGCCAAGCACTTAGTATGAGAGCTCAGTTCCCTTGTCCAACTCATTAATCAAAGTGGAAAAACCTTGGAAAAATAAGGGCAAGAAGCTACCAGAAAGTCAATTGAGCTTCACGTTGGTGTCTAGGCCACCACTCACTATGAAATACCGTAAAAGATGATGCCATGGGAAAAAGCAGAGATCAGAATGATGCCAGTGGTGCGGGTCTTGGATGGCTCGTTAGATATGTTGCAGACTAATTAAAACAATGATTTACTTTGAATAAACGTGCAGGAAGAATCGCAGAACGCTTCGTCAACGTCTCGTTGATCCCACCAGAGATAAGTAAAACGATCCCAATAACAAGCAGTGTGATAGTCTTTACGTCCGACCCTCGAGACACCAGACTATCAATCTCTGGAATGTGGTGTCTGAAGCTGATACTCACAACTCGTCTGACTAAATCCAAGGCCGATAAGCAAACATACGACACCCCCAACAAGGCAAACAAGCCCAATGAAATCAAATTCAGCGAGTTGATCTCGAATTGGATATCCTTGGTGCGGATTGAGGTTGAGGAAGACAAACAAACAGATTACCGCAACACCGCCGGTGGGCCTGGACAGTTGTCAGTGCGCAAGCCTAGGCATAGACAGGCGATAATAGCATACAGGTTGATGAAGAAGCACCACCTCCAAGAGATGTGCTCTGTAATCACCTAAATTTGCTTTTGTCTTTATCTAATGCACGGGTGGGCTAAAGAATGATAGAAACAAAACTCACGCCACCAAGAATTGGGCCTGCGATGCTATGAAAACAGATTACTGGCTGCCAAGTTGGCATCGGAGACCCTACCTGGCAACTGCCCACGCAGCACTAAGTATTCCGCCATAACGACCGCGACTACACAACTGTTAGCGAGAGACACGGAAGAGGACATGATATGACCGAGCACTCTTTCAATGGGACGATGTCCGAAACGGTGATGTTGACGAGCTGAATGATTCCACCACTTCCGATGCCTTGAACGGCTCTACAAACAATCAGCCATGCCATGCTCTGAGCAGCTCCACATGTCGCAGAGCCGAGCTGAAGAGGGGCAGATGAGTAGCTAGATAGATGTGAGCTCCAAACACTCACCAAAAAGATGAAAATTGACCAGTAAAGGATTTGTTTTCGCCCTTAAATTTACATTCTGAGTGAGAGTCCAGAGGAGATCAATATAGCATTCGTACTTACCAAACATATTGGATAGCTTTCCGTACAGGGGTCCAAAGGCGACAGCAGCCAGCATATATGCACTAGATGAACCTTGCGTTGAACAAAACAGGGGCGGTGCGCGCGTCAAGAGTAGGACACGACGCACGTTCCAACCCAGCTATAACTGTTCCCACCTCCGAGCTTGGCGACAATCGTTGGGAGCGCGGTCGCCATGATCGCCTACCGCGATGGTATCAGAACTGGAACCAAGTCTACTGGGTTTGTATTCACGTAGTCGAGTAAAGCCAAAAATCTAGCACACATCAAACCGAAGAAGACGATACCGAGCTTGTTCTCGGGCAAGACATGTTCTTCCTTGTTTTTCCAGACTGCGCCCGGTCCTACGACGCGTTCGACAGGCGACGACTCTGGCTCGGTCTGGGTCATCCTATTGAGTGGGCGTGGATGCAAGAGATCCGATGAAACGTGAGGAGGTAGACTATAAGCCAAGTTGCGCGGTCAATAACCATTGGAGCCGGACTCTGCGGAGTCAACCTGGTCCTCGGGTCCGAGTCCATGAACAGAAAATTGCACAAGATACGTGTCTGAGAAGCCCAATGTAATACGGTGGATTGTTTTGTCGAACCAACTAGTGAGACTCTAGCCGGTATTAGAACGGTTCAATGATGCCATCATAATGAACTGCAAGCCTCAGGCTACAAGGGAAATGATCTTTTGACTAAATTGCCTGGGGCGTGGTCCGGAAAATCTCGACTTCAAGTTTTGGGCCTTAACCGGGACTTTCTGTTGGTCCAAGAGACTCAGCAACCTCCTTCCCTAATTTCAACTTGAAAGAGTGTTGAAGCCATAGTGACTAGTAGCGATTCGCAACTCACCATAATACTACCATATCACCGAGCCTCGTGGACGAGTAAAACCACCCGATGGCGTAATTGTTTGTATGTTTCTCATGTCTCATGACCGTATCCCAGAGGAAAGCAAATTCCGAATATTTAACCATTTAGCTTATTTCCGCCGCTCGCCTGGGTTACAATTCGAACCGGGCTAAACCCGACATGCACTATCATGGGGCACAGACACTGAAGTACCATGTGCACAAGGCACCTGTCTGTTCAAGACGAGCTGGAAAGAAGTTTGATTGACAATGACAGGTTCGGGACTAAATGTTCATCGATAGGATAAACGGAGTATCAATCGGAGTCAAACTGAAAGCAGTTCTTTCAAACACCGTACACAATGCTAAATTAGCCATATAGGTTTGAAACGGTTGCACGAAGTCGAAGGTGTTGAACGTTGAACATTCGTTCCCAAGGGCCAAGGACCAAGTTCCCACCGACTCGTAAGTAAAACAGTGCATGATCTCGTAGGTACTAATTACATAGTGGAGAAATTTTACCTGTGAAGGAAACTGGTCAGTCTCTATTATATACTCACGATCACGCTAAGTCTTTACTAGTACACACTTGGTCCAGGAATACACATGATGCTGCGCTGGGACCTGGTGGAGGTGTCATATAACAATTATACTGTCATCCAAGTTCCCGCGACGTTGTGGTCAATCATAATAAATGGAGTATTATCCTTGTCACGGTATCCTCATCTCACTGAACATGGCGCCTACTAAACAAAGTCCCCTTTCCGTGCCGAGCATGTTAGCTCGTTGCTCCACCCAGACAACCTTCTGGAAGCACGGAGGTAATTTAATAGGAAAGAGATGACTCTGGATTATCTTAGAGAACTTGAAAATATGGCGGTCGGCCTTCAGCGGGCAGTTTGCATAGAGGGGTTTACAGATAGCGAATGCAAGTCGGTGAACTAATAATGTAGGTGGACACCCCACTGACGCAGGGTCTAGGTGACACATGTACGTGTTATACACACGGATGCTTAGTGTCGCCAGCTGATTATGGACACCAAGTTTTTTCGAGGAGTTCTTTGAGCATTTAGAAGGGTTTGAAGGTGCTAATATAATCTTTGAACATACTTGTGCTCAATTGATTAAACTGATATTTATCGAAGAGGTTCACAATCCACCACTGGATGTTTTCAAGGTATTTGCTAGTCAAGCCACGCTTTCGCCTGGTTAATATTTTATGACATTTCAGCCTTATCTCATGTGCGCTTTCTCAGTACCAACGATAAGGGCTCATCTGCGGGTCAAGGGAACGGACTGCAGTATTCTTAGTACCCTGCGGACGCCAAGCCCCCAAAGTCTAGTTATGTTCCCCAACTCAAGGCAGTCAAGAAATCAACCATCATAACGAGGTGAAGTTGAAGAATATCAGGTGATGGTGGTATCTCCCTACTGGTTCCACGTTACGGTACGCGCTCACACCTTCAAGTTCCTCTGCATCCTGTCATGCCAGTACGACTCACAGGAATATGATTAGGAGAACGCTCATTTGCTGGCGCGTACAAGAACTCGACGGGTATTTTAGTGATATTGCTATTGTACGCCGCTAGGTACCGCAATGTCCAAATTGACGCGCCCCTCTTGACATTCTTATATGACACCTCCATCCTCGAGGGACTGAAAGACGGTGGCGAGGATCTGAGCTCTCTGGGTACATACATTCATACATACAATGACTGTCTTAATGACCCGTCCGCGGGACCTAATAGTTGGGCTACGCGTCTGTCGAGGAAATGTTAGGCGCTCGATCCATTCAAGTTTCTCGGAGGGTAAATATGATGTGACTCCAACAAAGTCGTTCAACGATGTGAACGTGGATTGTTACTACCTCGAGTATCATAAATACTTTCCGCACTGGTATGTCTTATCACTCTTCTTCTAGACACCGTTTCATACTATTACTAGTGCAAGTACATTTAACCATTTGAAACACCTTCCGAAGAACAAATCGGTCGTATTGGGATTAATCACCAGTAAACCCCCCGAGTTAGAAGATAAGGAACAGCCGAGGGTGCGGGTGTTCGAGGCTGCCCGAATCATGGCAGGCGGCACGGGTGAAACAGTGGACGAAGTACTGAAGCGAAACGCATCCGCACCTCTGCTCACGGCAGCACACATGAAGGCAAATTTGCAGCTCGTCAAGAATGTTGCCACGACCATCTGGGAAGATGCGTAAATCACGATGAAGCTTTGTACCTGTATGCGATCGAGTCATAAGTTTACTACATGTTCTGTGTCCCCTTTGCGCACAAATCAATTGCTTCTATCAACAAAGCGCCGAGTCATCTAAGCAACGTGTACCATATTCGATAATGCCTTGCCAGAAAAATAGGCCCAAGTTGCATGTCATCAATGTGCGGAACCAAATTGTGTCAAGAAAAGGCTCATTCCCGACTCCCTTCCTCGCTCTCGTATGCGCTCAGCAGGTCGTCATACCCTTCGTCGTCCCCTTCCTCTGCACTACTACTATCCCTGGCCCGGCCTGTCGGGGACTTCTTCAACCTCGCCTCCTTGGATGCCTTGCGCGCAATCGGCACCCTCGACAATGACGCACCCAAACTCTCCGGATCGGACCCTTCTTCCTCACCAATCGCCCGCACAGTGTAGTGCTCCATCTTGGGCGTCGTGGCGGGCTCGTACTCAGCCAGCCACTCGGGCGTCGAACTCGGCTGCCTCGGACTTGGCGTCCTCCGCTGCTGCTCAGATATCCCCGACCCCACAGGGCGTACACGGAGATTGCCAGATTGCGGCACGTACCGCTTTCCCCGTAACCTCACCGGTGCTTTCCCCGAAGGTGTTCGTTGCTCCGACTCCTCCGACTCTGATGCTGAGCGCAACCCCGAGGTCTCTCCGTCATCGTCCTCGGATGCGAGGATGGGTAACGGCGGGGTCTTCTTCCGTACAACCAGCCTGCTTGGGGCAGGCGGCTCGAGCGGCGGTGTGACATTCACCTCGCTCACCTCGCTCAGCGTCGATATCGAGCTCGTCCCAACGTGCCCCCCGTCCACTATCCGCACAACACCCGGACCAGAGACGGCGGGCATCAGCGGCGTGCGCGGGATCGGCGGCGACGCGATTGTTGTCGGCGAGTCAAACTCTGTCGTGCCCGTCATCGCCGGCACGTTCGAAAGGACCCGCTCCTCAATGTGCTTCCATCCTCGCTCTGACGTTGTCTCCACCTCCTCCGCCGTCACACTCCCATTCGACAACGGGTGGCCTGGACCTTGGCTACGCCCACTTCCTGGAGAGGATGCATTCGAATTCCATGGAAGACGCGGTGACCGCGATGCCAGGGCCATGGGCGACACCGATTTTCGGTTCAACTGGACCTTTCGACTCCCTGCCGCCACCGCCGACTCATCCGATTCGTAATCCGAACGTGAAACCGCGCCCACGCTCCGCGAAAATGCGCCCGAAAACGGATACGGGGACCTATTCATGGCTTCGGAAGGCGACAGTGACGATGCGGAAGAGACAGACGACTGATTAAGTGCGTGACGGTTCTTCGTGGCTAGTAACACCTCCCCCCATTGGCTAATCCCACTGCGGAAATCTGGCGTTCCACCTTCCGAGCGGGTGGATGAAGGTTGGGGTTTGTTGGTGATGAGATCACGTGAGCTGAGCATAAGCGGTCTAGGCACGCCCTTTGGTGTCGAATGCGACGATGGGAACGATGCAATAGAGGCAAGCGAGGCTCCTGCTCGATGTATGAACGACCCGTTCGATTCGGTGTCCGAATCCCGATGTGGACGTAGCGCGGGGTCTACGTTCGGGCTGGAAGGCGCTGTGGAATTTTGCCGACGGGGCTGTGGAAGAAAACTTTCCCTAGGGGAACGGAAGAATGCGGGTCTAGGTGGATTCAAGACGGCGTTTTCGTTCCTAGGATGTGCTCCAGGCAACGATCCCCGCCGGTGACCTGGCCACCCATTTTGCTGCGCGGCGATTTCACTCGCCACACTCGGGGACATTGGTGGTGCAGGAGTTCCAGGGGCGGACGATATGGAAGCATTGCTCCCTTTGCGGATACGCCATGCGTCGAGCGCTTTTGCACGCCAATTGCTGCTCACTTTTGAAAAGGCAGCGATCGTATCCGAGCCTTTGAGTTTCTCCGCATATCCCCACAAGCTGGCTTGCGAAGACGGCGTCGACTGCACCGAGTCCGTAGACAACCTCTCCGTTTCTAGCTCTTCCTCTGCAGGGATTGGCGAGAGAAGTGTAGACGAGGGTGAAGGCGGCGACGGCATTTCGTCGTCCATCGAGCTCTGATTCGTAATTCCCCTCCACACCGTGTTAGCAAGCCTTGACGTCAATGTTGGCGCGGCAGGGGTCTCTGTTTCGTTTCCATCATCATGTTCGTCCGTCGCGCCATCTTCTTTTTCTTCTTCCTCTTCCTCCTCTTCCTCCTCCTCCTCCTCCTCCTCCGGGCCCGCATCCGCAACCTGATTCGTAAACCCCTTCCACATCCTGTCCCGAATCCGCGCACCAAATCCAACATTCTCCCGCTCCCGCTCCTTTTCTCTCTCCCCCGCCTGGATGCGTTTTTGAGCAACATCCCACGCCGTTTGGAGAATCCGATCTATACCGCCTGCTGCATCGATCGGGTAAGACGTGAGAAGTGCAATGCCTTCCGTAAACGCGTCACTGAGTTCCCATGGTCGGAGGGGTGAAGGCGGTGGAAGCACCGCATGTTCTTGATTCCACAACCCTGGAGTATTCCCTGCTGGCCTGCCAACTCTACAGGAGGGAGGCTACTCAGAGAGGGGCCACTCAGTGTGTCTTACATACCTAAACAGAGGCGTGCGAGCACGGACCAGAAGCGCAGTACATATATCGACGAGTTGTTCGAGTTTTGGATTAGCATCGCGCGTGCGCATCGGATGTGCAAAGATGACGTCCCAAACGGGGAATACGGAGGACAAAGGAAGGGATTGTGCTAATAATGGCGCAAGCCAACGACTGACCACAAAAAGTGTACATGTGAGTGAAATTCAACTACATGAAAAACAGAAACTTACTATGAATAGTGCGGAAGGATGGGATCAAGACCAGTAGCATGCTGTCATGACAATACAGCCGGCGATGTCAACACAGAACACATTGACGAAACAAAGCAAACAAAAGGAGGGACGCACGAGACTGGAAGCCAGTTCCCCATCCGCCCACCTGATTCGCTCACTTAACTTTTGCGTCCAAATCTTCCCCCCATCCTCCTCCTCCAACTCGGCAATCTCTCCCACGAGCGCTTCGAACACCCAGAACACGTCCGCTTCGGCGTGGGCTATGGCATCTTCGTCAGTCTCCCCAACGAGCGCGCTATAGAGCGGAACAAGTAACCAAGGAACGTGGGGCGACTGGACGACCGGGTTCAAAGAACTGTGAATATACAAAAGACGTAAAAGCGCAGACAAGTGGCCACGATGTGCAGGTGGCGCATTGTATGCCTTGGAAGGGAGCAACGTCGTTGGGCGACGCTGACGCCGAGAAGCGAGTGTATCCGCCGTGTCTGACGGTGGCGACGAGGTCGAGTCTGGGCTACAATGGTGATCTGACTCCAGGCGGATCTCGGGTGTCTCGCAGGCGTCGTCCTCGTTCTTGAAGAGGGCCAACCGTTTGTCGAGATTGGACGCGCATGCAATACGAATGGCATCGGGTGCAGTGGGATCGAGTGGGCATTTACCAGAGTGAATGCTTTTCGGTTCGTCTCCGAGGAGGATGAACAGGTCCGGGGAGACCTGGAAGAGGGAATTGGATATTCGGGCGAGAAGTACGTCTGTCGGAGAGAGCGGGTCTATTGGAGAAGGAAGGGAAGCGAGGGGCCCGAGGAGACGTCGGACAAGGTCCTGTCAAACGGGATCAACTGCATAATTAAACAAAGACAATGACACAGGACGCACATAGTAACTGTCGCGTTGTTTTTGGCTTTCCTTGACCCACGTTGTTTTTAAAACCGGGAGGGTACCAAACAACAGCCTGGTTGTCAATGACATCAGCTTCCGGTTTGATAATGACATATCCACCGGTCCCCTCACCTCCATATGCGGGGCCGTATCCATGGCGGATGATCAGGAAGTCCTAATGTCAAAAAACCTCAGTCTAGTAGCCACGTGTACATTTCATATTCCCAGCACGACATACCACGTGCACATAGATCCCGCAAACGTGGAAGATCCACGATAGGCGACGAAGCAACATCCACGCGCAGAATCTCCGAAATGACATTGGGTCTAGATGCGTGCGCATAGGTCGGATGACGAAGCCCGAATGGCCAAATAGTTGAAGGAAACTTACAAGTCTTCTCTCCGAGGTTCGGGAGCCCACTTAATGCCATACGTTTGTGCAATCTCGACAAGATACTCGTCCATTTTAGAGGCTGTGGGAGGCGGGGAGGACAGTATTTGGTTTATCTATGTTTCAGGACGCGATAGTCAGGAAGAGATCCCAACAAGGCGAGTGAAACGGCCGAGGGACGTACGCGTGAAGATACATGGTTATTTCGAGTTGCGGATGCTGTCTGAGCAAATGCAGGCCCTAGTCGTTGAATGAGGACTTCCCTCACCGCGTTCAGTTCTTTATACGAGAAAAATCTAATCAGTACGAGGCCACGCTTGGGCGGCAACGCGCCCCAGGACCAAGAAACAGAGTAGGGACGTACCTTTGGACTCTGTGCTCGGCGCGGCATGTATGATGCTCGCTGCAGCTTCGACCAAGACGGGACTTAGTCGTGGCAACCCACTACCCAAATCATCAGATGCCCTCTCGCAATCCATCACCTAGCGACTCACCCAATACGAGCGCCCCGTCCGTCCTTCGCGCCCAAGCCATCCCCCATCCCATTTACATCTTCTAACAACCCCAACCCAATACCTGCGCCCGTTCCCACCGATCCTAGCTCACCCATATGTCGCCCCACCACACCCACCAGCATCTCCAGCTCCTCCATCAGATCCCCCATCGCGTCTTCCTGAATCAACATCGCCGCCTTGGCGCGCGCAAGCGCGAGATGACCTTGCGAAAGGTGTGTGCCAATGTCGCGTCGCGTCAGCTTCGCATGGGAGTCCTTGCGTTCTTGAAGTTGGCCGAGGCGTTGCGAGGTCGTTCGGAGAAGGGTCTGTCATAAATACAACAACGTCGGACCGCGTAGTATGAATGGAAGGAGCCAACTTGCCTTGAACGCGGCCGGATCCCAGCTTTCCATCGCGTCGCCGTGTCGAAGAGCGAAGAAAAGGTAAAGAATATACGAGTAGCGAGGAGGGTGTTTGCCCGAGTTCTCAGGCTATTCGCAGGGCATCCAATTTTGTAGATAATTTTGTAGTTGTCAACGTCCAAGATAGTGATGAGTGTACGGTATCAAATTTACCTGGCGATGCGCAGTCCGGCTATCTACCGCGCCGACATCCAAGTGGAGATAGAGATGATGTTTTACATTTATTCTATTCAAGTTGCATTTCTAAACAGTATTGCTCGTACAGAGTCCATAATGACTAGCTAATCTACGGCGAGAGTTACTGATACAAAATAAATAAGTTAGAGCTACAAAAATTGAGCGGGAAGTGGCTTGGAAAGTCTCGCACGCTTGGAGCGGGGGGTCGTAGGGCCGTCTTCGACGCCCTGCGTCTCTTCAGGAGATGAAGACAATGGCACCAACGAAAGATGCCTCAAAATTCCCTTTGAAGACTGAGAACCGGCGACACTAGGTCCGGAATTAAGGGAATGACTATGAGAATGAGAGTGCGACGACGATGTTTGAGGGTGAGACGTGAAGGCAGGAGGAGGCGGAGAAACGGATAATGTAAGCAAAGGGCGAGGATGGGTCCCGTTTCCGTGTTTGAATGCAGGGAGGGAACGGTGTCGACTGGGGACTGAAGGAATTTGTGAAAGGAAGGGCTGTTGGTTAGCAGGCGGTAAGGGTGGCATCATCGATTGGCGCCGTGGTACATTGGGCCAGGTTGACTGACGATGTGGTGGCAATGGATGCGGAAGCGATGACTGACGAGTGTGGACCGTGGCAGGCAACGTCAGTGATCGAGGTGAGTTGCTCCCGTCAGTGCTGGAGCGCTGCGTGCCGACGATCTCTCTCGCTTTTTCCATCCACGTGGTGAGAGATTCGGTGGAACCCATCTCGAGATCGTCCGAACGGCGTTTAGGCGGCTTGGGTTCTACAACAACTGGAATGCGCGACTGAAGGTAGACTATCACTGCAAAATAGATTGAGTAAATGACCACTATTTTTAGATGTGAATAACTATGCTGTTCTGAGTGGAGAATCGAGGGCTTACATATTGTTGGCACGATCCAACAAGCCATCATGGTATAGATACCAATAACCTGACAGACACCGATATCATCCGGAGCTACGCAAGTCATTAGGCTAGGTCATATCAGAAGGGAGATTCTAGTGGCTTACTTTGGTAAGGACACTGGATTCTGGGACTCCAGAAAGTACCAGCTGTGGCTGAGCCTGCAATGAGATGGAGTGAGCTTGGAACTCCACACCGATGCGTGCATTGATACACACCAACTTGCAAGAAGAACAAAAGGAACAAACGCGCTGTGTCTAGCCAGATACGGAATTGAACAAGAACACTAGACGTAGATCAGGAATCGGATCGAATGCACAAAACAGAGACGTACAGCATGGGTAACATGATGAGCGTAATGGTATTCGTGAGGATAAAAAGAATCATCAGTGAATCTAACTATGTGTCAGATATCAGACATGGTAGCACGGAAACAAGACGTACGACTGATTTGATCCGATACATTCCACCGAGCATACGCTTCCACACATAGCAGCACAAGCCAGAGAAAACTAAACAGCATCATGGACGCTACCATGATGACAGTGTGAGCTCGCAAAGAAATATGCCACAGAATAATACTCACTGAAAGCAATGGCACGGATTCTAAAAAAGAGAGGAAACGACTCCATGGTGGAAGTAAAAGATCTCACAGAGACCACAGCAGTGACCAACAATCGCCTCCAGAGACGAGCTTGTATGAGGGAAGGAAGGAAGCGACTGGCATCGTATTTAACTCGTGTCGTGGACAATTACTGCTTGCCGTGCTATTGTTCCCAACACGTAAATACATTGTTTGGCTACAAGATGTAGCCAGCTCAGCATCTGTCACGGTCACACACTACGATTACAGCGGAGGGTATCAGCTCGACTCGGCTAACGTCGTCCAGTAGTATAAAATACCTACCCCGCGCCTGTACAATCCCCAGTCTAAAAACAAGGGTTTACCCAGCTACCTCTGCTCGACTACGTGAGGCGTGACTGCTCCTACAAGGCACTCCGTGTTGGAATTCATTTCCATATTTGGTAGATTACTTAATCTACTTTTATCGTACCACAGTAGTAGTTTCTTTTCCTTAGTAACTACCATAGCTCTACAGGGGTGAGGCGAACTAAGGCGGTTTGAGCTCCAACCCTTCGGTAGAGTACTCCACAGTATTCTACACTCTGCGTCTCACATCTCAACTAGGTTAATTAGCCCCTGTGGAATCTTTTTGTAGCACGTCACTCAACCGACAAGCTCAGAATCTCGTCTCGGCCATGCCAGTGATCATGTCGACTCGCCGAGGCCGTGAACAGTGTGGCATGCCACCAGGTGTGGCTGTGCAGCTCTCACGTTGAAAACACCACTAGTTCGGACTAGCCCTTCGGTGTGTCGTCTTGGTAGCAGAAAGGGTACGGTTATGTAAATGTGGTGATGCGACTAAATTCTGCACATCGTTCCGAAAGAGAATCAAAGGGGAACACGACGCAGCCATCGACATGACACGATCGTGATAATACACAACCGTACTATTAGCAACTGATAAGTCATCGTACTTTCAGATTTTTGACGATAAATTGGTGGCGTATATCAAGGCAATCCATCGTATGCTAAAGAAAAGAACAGTTTTCGAATATGAGACTGACATGTAGATAAGGGTGTACTACCGTGGCAAATATACCCTTGTCCAGAGCACCGGCACCACATCGATATCTTCATCCAGACCAATACCCATGCATGTATGAACAGACTGCGCACCACTTCCCGAATCCTCTGAGAGAGCCCATGAACATGATCAACAAATAACTTTTCGGTATCTCGGCTGTCCGTCGTCACTCGCATCGTCGTCGAGATCCCCAAGCTCGGCAGAAGAGCAGGAGCGAACGCGCCCAACCGGCAAGTGTTCTTGTCCGCACTTCAACGTAAACGCGTACGGTTTCGAGACATGCACGGTCTTCTCTTCGTTCGGACCAACAAACAAGAGTACCCATGGCAACCTCTTGATGTACTGAGGCACAGCTGTAGATTCCCATAGAAAATCTACAGCTGGCTGAGGGGTCTCGTGATCACGCTTGATTGTGGCCAGGATGAGATAAACACGGTCCTCTCCGACAATGGCACCATCGATCCCGGAAAAGATGAAATTTTTAGGACGCCAGTAAAAAGGTACAGCATCACCGTGTTCCAGAATGTTGTATGTGTTGAGCTCAGGAAGGACAAGCTCTTCGGGAGATTGACTAGAACACCAGCGGATGGTGAGGATGCATCCACGGACCATCACGCAGTGGATAATGTGTTTGTAAATCCAGTCTGCCGCAGAACATGTGTCGGGGCGTGAGGACATGGCATTGAAGAATCTTTCCCGTACACTGTCTCTCTGATCACTGAGTGCCTGTGCTAATTGGATAAGGATCCATCGGGAGGGGATAAACACAGATAGCCTGTATCGAGTAATGACGTCATCCTCCCTGTGAGGTCTACAAAAACAAACCACAGATGATCCCGGGTTCTGCGCACTAGAAGAGTTCGCGACAGCTCTCAAGACTTGGCTGGGGTGCTTGACGGCATGCCTAACAGCTGCGGTGATGTCGTCCTCAAGCTGTGCCTTATAATTAGAGTCGCGGGAGCAGATATTCAGGAGCGTGCGGGGAACGGCTCCATAATTGATTGCGAGAGCTTTCATTTTCCCTGCTTCATACCCATAAAGACAGCTAAAATTGTCAGGTGATTGTGCATGGTCAGCTGCTACCACGCACCCGAGGTCCTCGATCTCCTCAATAGATGGAAGATCCATGTAATATCTCGTGAATTTCTGTTGCTTGGTCCACTCTTTCCAGCGTGGTAAGGAAGGGGAGGTCGTCTGGAAGATCCGAGCGCCGGATTCTCTAAAGGCCACTGGAGGGATGGTATTATACTCATTTGAATCAGAGAATGCCCATATGCGTGATTTGTACGCCGCCAAGGGAGCTGTATCCTCAAGGACGTAGAGCTCAATGCCATTGGCAGAAAAAACCAAGTACTTTTTCTGCCCGGGGATTTCGACCGCTACCGGCTGCTTGTTACGGATCCGTTCGAGAACAGCGTATGCAATAAAAGTGGACTTCCCTGTAGCTAGTAATCAGAACCCATTCATCATGCAAGAGCATACTCTACCAATGCCGGGCTGTCCTAGGATGCATGCACCTCTGATGTAAGGCTCAACCTCACGGATGAACTCTTGCAATGCTTCGCGATACTCTTTGAAGATCATAACCTTCGGAGGTAGTTCTTTGCCGCAGAAGTATCGCACCGCCTCGCAGTGCACGCCAAAGTCTAGATATTCCACCATACGGTAATCTGACCCCGATTGGCGAGGAATTGACTTCGTGAAAATGGTTTCTTTCCCCCAGGCATGAGCTCTGAAGTCTTCCAATGCATCAAGATCCGTGCCGATCGTCAGCGGGGGGTGTGTTGATGGAAACGTGGCTACAGAGACAGTCCAAGGGCTGCTGAGATCGCAGACTGCGAACTTGATGGTGCCATTTTCAGGAGCCGGGACTGAGGAGTAAAAGTGCTGGAGTTCCTTATCAGAACTGAGAGTCACGTCATCACCATCAGAGTTGATGTAAGATACTCTAACGTCCTCTTTTGTGATGTGGTACAGACGAGAGATTTTGGAGGAAAGGAGGGGCCACTTTGGCCGTGTCTCGAAGATGATGCGGTGGGTGACACCGCCTGCCTTGGTCAGCTTGAATTCGACTGGCATGCTTGGTGGTAATCTGAATCTGAGTTAGGGGTCGTGCAACCGGTCATTTTAAGCTCCGACATGCATCGAGGGCAGGCTTCTCGCGGCGTCCGAGTCACAGTAATTGAGATCAGCATATCTGGTGTAGAGTTCCACTACAACCAACGGCGGAGAAGGCAGGAAAGTGGTCCTATAGCAGAGGGGGATGCCTACGTACAGAGTCGACAACCGCTGTATAGCCTACGCAGCTACGTTGTGACCCGTGGGAACCCGGCCTCGCGGGAGCCCCCGGGCCTGCTCCAACGGCCCGGAGGAAGAGTACGCCAGTACTAGTATAAATAAAGTACGTGTCAGATTGTGTCTTCTCCGAGCTGGCATTGACCGCCGCTACTGTCTCCTCAGCTCTTGTTATGCCATGGCAATTTTCGACCGCTCATCTAGCTGTAGTAATTGTGCCAGCCTCAATTATCATTCTCAACTTCATGATTCGCCGCCTAATCCAAAGCAGACTCCCAGGACGGGGGAGGAATACGTTGCCACTACCCCCAGGGCCAAGACAGATCCCATTGCTAGGAAACGCCCACACCATGAATATCGATGAACCTTGGAAAACGTACGCTGATTGGCATGCCAAGTATGGTGAGTTTTTTGAGCTGCTGCGAGATGATCTACATCGTGATAACATTGAATCCATGACAGTCAATGTAGTGTACTTTCGTCTTCTGGATCAAGATGTCATAGTCCTTGGCTCGCAGCAAATTGCCGTAGAGCTGCTTGAGAAACGATCTCGTCTTTACTCAGACCGTCCTTTTATCGCATCCATTCCGCCGTAAGTGGTGCTAGAATTATTTCACTTCAAGTTCAATGTATCTAAGGATCACTTTGGACAGGTTCGGAGGGGATCGTAATTTCACTGTCGCCCCATACGGAGACCACTGGCGACTCTGCAGGCGGATATTTCACCAGACTTTCCGCTCTAAGGCTACTATCAACTTACGTCCAATGCAACTTCACCGTGCTCGACAATTGGTGAAAAACGTTGCAGAGAATCCAGATCAGTATCGGTCTCATTACTCTACGTATGTATACTTGTGGACTGCCTATGACATCTTCATTCATTGCGCTTTTTAGTTTTTCCATAGCAGTGGCATTATCCGCGGCCTATGATTATGAACCAAGCCGACTACATGACCCCATAGTTCAAGTTATCGAGGAATTCACGTCAACACTGACCCAGGTTGTCTCTCCAGAGAAGTCCGTCTTGATTAAATTGTTCCCTTTTCGTAAGTTCTCCGCACTACTTCGATCAGCGAGGTTCATGGAGGCTTGTTAAAAGTGTTACACGTACCTGACTGGTTACCGGGTTCATCTTTAAAACGTCAAGCAAACCATTGTTACGGGTTATCAATAAAGGCAATGGAAATGCCCTACCGTTATGCTGAAGAGAAGACGGTAATTCATTTAATTTTCCATGTAGAACCTGCTTACCTGATCTTAAAACAATCAGAAAGCTTCTCATGAATATCCGACATTGTCAATGGTATCCGATCACCTGTCTCGAATTCAGGAGAAGGATGAATTGTATCGTGCAAAGTATATTTCTGCTCTGAAAGAAGCAGCCGTATCCTCTATTCTTGGTACGCTATATCACGATTGACTTGGGATGTAGCTTACCAATGAACGTTTTCAGCCTCTGAAGAGACGGTACGAGCTACCATAAAATTACGTGACCAGATTGCTGGAGTCCCCAGTTGGGCAGCGACGACACCAAACTTGGTGTTACCTAGGTGACGATTGGTCATCGCACAGTTAAAATATTTTGCACACACCTTTTCTCTTTTCCTCAGTTGTTGTGACGCGCAACGACTGAGGTACGTCTCTTGTTGCGCCATTCATACGTAGGCCATACTCATTGTCGATATCATAGCTCGTCTGTGTTAGGTTAGTCGACAATATAGTTGTTGTGACGCGCAACGACTGAGCTCGTCTGTGTTAGGTCGCTTTCACAGATGCCTCACTACTTCAACAGACCGGTTCGACCCTAATGATGTTCACCCTCGCTATGGTTCTTCATGCACACGTATGGAAGCGTGCTCAGGCCGAGATTGATGCTGTTGTGGGCACAAATCGTCTTCCAGATTTCGGTGATAGACCGGCACTGCCGTACGTTGATGTAATCATTCGGGAGACCCTTCGATGGCAACCTGTGACGCCTTTCGGTAGCATTCTCCTTCTCACTCTGAATAGTCTCGGGGGGGATTGACAGTGCCACTCGCGATTCAGGTATGTGGCATGTCACGTTGGGCAGTGATATCTATAATGGCTATTACATTCCAAAGGGTATGTTTTATGCTGCTATATGAATGTGTTGATGAGTATGGTTATTTCGAACAGGCGCAACCGTGATTGCAAATGCTTGGTATGTAATTTAAATTATGCGGAATCTAAGTATTTGTTACTACTATCGCGGCAGGGTCATGTCTCGTGACGAGAGCCGGTTTCCAAATCCCGAGGCATTTATTCCAGAGCGATTTCTGGACGAAGAGGGCCTGCTGAATGATAATAATCCGGCTGATTTTGTATTTGGGTTTGGAAGAAGAATGTGCCCTGGTGCGCGCAAGTGTGATTGGCCAACGATTTGCAGTGGCTGAGGCCCACCTTTTGTTTCGTTAGGACGATACACGGCAGATGCATCCCTCTGGAGTTCGATCGTCACAATGCTCGCAGCATTCGACTTTTGTCTTGCCAAAGATACTGAAGGAAAAGAGGTTGTTTTCGAACCAAAATGGTTGAACGGAGGCATGCAGTAAGTCGACTTACTAGAGGCTCTTCATATGCCAGCTGAATGTTGTATATAGTCGCCCGGACGTATTCCCATGTCAAATCTCTCTTCGGACGCATGTGAACAAACAGTGTCTGGATACGTTTATCAACTGATTACTCGGGGAATAGTATATATATTCGCGAGATCATGATATCTGGGTTTCTTTCTGGAACATCTATCGGGCACATGTTCGTAACTTCGTATGCCGAATTTCTACTCAAGTTCGATAGGGAATGCATTACATGGTATTGCACACTAGCCTGAGTACTTAAGCTTCGTGCGCTAGCTTAACCAGATCCTGCCAGGGTCCAGGGCTCCGAGACCATTGCTATCTGGTACTTATACTACTGATTTCCATGCCAAGCCTCACAGCAACAACCAGATGCACAACGAATAAATACATACATGAGATACTGATCAGGATTATAAACTAGACTGTATTAGTAATGGATGGACAGCAGATCAGCTCCATGCCGCAGCGCACGCGGAACTCGGACTGGCACCTTGGCCTCACACCCGCCCCTTCCAAGCCCGCCAGAGATACAACGACAAACCAAACGCCAACGCAGCACCAAGCGCACTCACCTGGAACGTCAGCGTCCAACACACCGGGCCACGACATACCCCATCGTGATTCGTCTCGAAGTCGGCAACGTGCCCGTCGGAGATGAAGGCATAGAGGTACGAAAAGGCGGGTGTGCCAAGGAAGGGAGCGTACGTGATGATGCCAAAGTTACGGCCTAAGTTCTCCATACCCCAGATGGAGGAAACAAGGGATGGTCTGTGCAAAGGTGTTAGTCGTCCAAAGAAGAAAAGCAGAGGAAACGTACAGGATGGTGAATGTGCATCCGTACGCGATGCCAGCGCCGATGCTGTACAAGGCGTATCGGTGTGCGCGATCAGATACTTGTCATGTAGTAAGAGAAGAAGAGGGACGGACCTCAGCGCCCATATGCCTGCCTGCTCTCTGACGGCGACAGCCGTCCAAGCGAAGGTACAAGCAAGAAGGGCTGTGGAGAATGTGACGAAAGCTATTCTACTAATACGGTGCTTCGTCAAGAAGCCGCGGTTACCGTCTATAGTACGAGAAGGCACAGGCGAAACAACGTCCGCGAGAGGGCCGGCGATGAGTCGCGAGAGTGTATTTGCAATGGAGAGCATGCGGACTTGAGTGGCGGACATAAGAGCAGTGGAAGGATTGTCGGTAAATGCATTAATGATGGCGTTCCCGGTCGGAAGAGAGAGAACGATAGTACCGATGTTGGAAATGACCATTTCACACTATCCGTTGTTAAAATTAAAATGACTCGTAACAGATGTGAGTACGCCAACTTACAGATCCAAGAACGATAAACACAATCAATGCCAGCGCCCAGAAACAACGGTCCGATAGCAGATCCAGTGGACTCTGTTTGGATAGAGACCCGTCGGAGACTGGCGCAGCTTCGACTTGAACCGGATCACAATCATCATAGTTCCCATTGGTCTTATTCGGGAGCAGCACAGTACGCTCGTTCGGTACTTCTGGGTCGCTTGTGACGACTGCCGTGTTAGGCGCCTCGTCGGGGAGCGAGGGTATGATATGCATGGTAAACCCCCCTACAAGGTGAACACATCCACAAAGTATAGCAAGAAATTGTAGGAAATGAGTGACGTCGATTTGACCATCAGGGGATGAAAAATATCGTGAAGCGAGCAAGGAAAGGAACGTAGGTGAGAGGCCGTAAAGCGCCATACTCGTTCCAGCGGCCATTCCGATGTAGTTTGGGAAGTTCTTTGAGGCAGCAAACACGGATGCAAAATAACTATGATGACAAACCAGTGTCAATGCACACAAAGTAGGAAGAGAGGATATGCGTACGAGAAAACGGCGCCCAGTCCTCCAACAAAGAAGAATATGACGAGATGATGGAACGTAGAGAGAGAGGGCTCAGTGATGGTATCCGGTGCTTTGGAGATCTCGTTGGCGAATAATCCGAAGCCAGCCAGGAAGAGACAAGCGGAAATCAAGGAGCAAGCCCAAGCACCATAACGGTCGAGTATCTTTCCTACAACAGCTGAGAACGGATATTGTCCCATCAAACCGCTAGTGGATGTGAGTAGGCTGGCAGTGGATGTGATAAGGGTGGAACATACGAAATGGCGATGGTGGTCAATTGGGATTGTGTGAGCTTCAAGTGTTCCACCAGGACTGGGGAGATGATCGGAAAGCAGAAAACCCCTCCTGCACATATCCTAGAGGAGATAAAGTCTATCAGTGTCAGCTCGCTTCCTCTAAAACCAGACAAACGCATTAGCGCCCACGGAGAAGCACAAAAGTGCGACCCTTATTCGTCGTAAATAGCGACGAGATGATCCCTGCATCAAGGTGGACATGGGCGGTAATGCGAATAATGAAATGACAATCCTGTATACGATCCAGCATGCGCTGTTGAGGTGTACAGAGACTCGGAGAGGTTATCCCAGACTGGTCGTGTGAGAATGTATCTCGGGCCGATTTCGGTTGGCATACGCGGGAAAAATTGTATCTTGAAGTGAACAGTGGAACACGCCGGCGGACTAGTAATTACCGTTGAGCTCAACTTAGATTTGAACAACTTCAAGACCATTTGACGTGATATACATTCGCTATCTGTGGAAGAAGCAGGACCGAGGAGGTCGTTCCAGAAGATGACGACCTTGAAATACCGCAAAGTTCTCGAACTCAAAGTTTGGTACTGGTGCCACCTTCCGAGCCCTTTCGAGTTGCCAGACAAGCCAAGCTGCCGATACGGAGCACTGGCACGCGGCTTTTGTTGTTGGTCAGTGTCTTATGATGTTTAGGCATTAGAATGATCTAGCTCCATCTGACCCTGTTCCCTGCCACCAGGCCGCTACCGGTAGATGCCATCTTCCGCGATATGATGTTATACAGGACCGAGACCTCCGTCGAATCTCATCTACTGCGGTTCAAGAGGAGTCAAGGAATACTCAGATCGTGTCACAAATCCAAACGGGGGGGCACCACATGAGAACACTAGGTGAAAAAAGACACCAGCTGTTTTCGATCTCTTGCCTGTATAACCCAACATTGGCCAGCATCGGTGACACCTGCCACAGTTTCACATGGTCCCGGATAATGATTTTATGAACTGCAAGTAAGAGACTAAGCTTCTATTCCCATTAAGATGGCATGACACCGACTTTCCCGTGCCTATACTTTCCGGGGAAATGCGTAACGATGACTTTTCGTCTCCAGTAGTAATCTTGCACACCGCACATATACATGGTGGATGCGAATCTTCAAGTGCGTGGTCCCAGCTCAAGTTAATCTGGAGTACAGCTTGACGTACTCGTTAGCGGACTGTTGGTCAGTGCAATATTCCGTGCGTCATCGTGGCGGGTGAGCAGTGTCCCACCAATCCAAAACTAATGAGTCAAACTTAGACACTAAATCACTTTAATACCTCTCAGCGTTGGCCACCCGCTCATTTCCCGCATCGGACCACATCGCGCTTCTAGCGTTTGTCGGGTCGCATCACCACATGACGGAGGGATTCTGACTCACTAGTAACAGACTAACGTGATCGATCTCTCAACCCTTCCTCCCAAAAGTTTCAAGTTTTCCAACGATGTTTCAGACATGTTTATATCTGACATGGTGTCTCCTGCAAGGTCGTTATTTTCTTCCCTCTCCGCAACGATGCAGCTATCAACTTCCCACCTCGCCGCTATTTTACCAATTTTGATTATCGCTCTAGATTCTATTCGGCGGTTCATTCAAAGCAAAAGAGAGAGAAAAGGCATTCCTCTTCCCCCGGGACCAATTCAGATCCCGTTACTAGGGAACGCCCACAACGTCAATGTACAAGAACCCTGGAAAACGTATACCGACTGGCGTGCCAAGTATGGTGAGTTTGCAAACCAGTTCCAAGATGACCAGCATGTTCACCCCGTGTTAGGCAATGTGTTGTACTTCCAGCTTTTGGATCAAGACGTAATAATTTTAGGCTCACAGCAAGTTGCAGTGGAGCTGCTTGAGAAACGATCTCGGGTTTATTCGGGCCGTCCTTTCATCGCTGCCCTCCTGCCGTAGGTGTATTTTGGGCTAAATTCTGTTAGCCAGCTGTTGAATATTATTGTCAACGTTCAGATTTGGAGGTGATACTAATTTTGGTTTTACCACCTACAACGATCATTGGCGTTTCTGCAAGCGTATATTTCACCAAAATTTTCGTTCCGATGCCGCGCTCAGTTTTCGTCCAATGCAACTTGGTCGGGCTCGACAGTTGGTGATGAACATTGCTGAAGATCCCGCTCGATATTTATCCCATTACTCTACGTAAGACGCGATTACAAATTGGTCACTGCATTTCCGCTCATTATTTGTTTTAGCTTTGCTGTAGCGGTAGCGTTGTCTGCTGCATATGGTTATGAACCGAGTCCAAACCATGACCCTATAGTGAAGATTATTGAGGAATACACCGCAGCTGCAGTTGCGGCAGTCACGCCAGAGAAGTCCGTCCTGCTGAAGCTGTTTCCCTTTCGTACGTTTTCCCCCGTAAAATAGCGTGCAGCGCTTATACTGATTACTTGGTGGAGTCTTACATATTCCTGACTGGCTCCCGGGTTCATCATTAAAACGCGAAGCAAAGTATGCCTACGATTTATCTCGAAATGTGAGAGAAATGCCTTACCGGTATGCCGAGGAGAGAATGGTAATACCTTTTGATCCTATACTTAACTTGGTCGACTGACGTTGATAATTAATAGAAAATATCTCATGAACATTCAACGTTTTCGATGGTTTCCGATCACCTCTCCCGAATTCAAGGGTGGGATCAAGCACATCGGACAAAGTATGTTTCTGCTTTGAAACAGGTAGCTGCAACTTCAATTCTTGGTGCGATTTCAACGTGACCATTCTGTGTCGTGAAACACTGATCCGTAGTGAATTTTCTGCAGCCTCTTTAGAGACGGTATGCAACAGCATAGGTTATCACACTTGTACATCTGACTACCCCTTGCAGACGAGCTCAACCCTAATGGTATTTACGCTTGCCATGGTGCTTTATCCATACACGTGGAAACGTGCTCAGGTCGAGATTGATGCAGTGGTTGGGATGAATCGTCTTCCAGAATTCAGCGATAGATCAGCTTTGCCATACGTAGAAGCTATCGTTCGGGAGACTCTCAGATGGCATCCCGTGTTGCCTATGGGTAAATGTCCTGTTCGAACTACATCATCCTCACAGAAATTTGAACTGCTGCTTCCCAGGTGTCTGGCACGCTACAACGAATAGTGATATCTATAATGGCTACTACGTGCCCAATGGTATATGTTATCTTTTGGATGAGGGCACTAATGTTTATGGCATGTTCGAACAGGCGCAACCGTAGTTGGAAATGCTTGGTGTGTCTATCTCGATTTCTTCAAAGACCTTGCAGACCCATCGTGACACTTACACTAGGGCCATGTCCCGTGACGAAACACGATTCCCAAATCCCGACGCATTTATTCCGGAACGGTTCCTCAACGGGGATGGTACACTGAATGACAATGATCCATCTGATTTTGTATTTGGCTTTGGTCGAAGGATGTGCCCTGGTATGTCGACGCACCTTGTCAAAGAGCGCTCAGGAATGGTTAACATACCCTCGCTGTTTCCCAGGACGGCACACAGCGGATGCATCCCTTTGGAGTGCAATCGCCACGATGCTCGCGACACTCAACTTTTGCCACGCCAGAGATGTCCGTGGAAAGGAACCCGGATTTGAACCAAAGTGGTTGAATGGTCTCACTCAGTAAGTGAATTTATTGGTAGTTTGTGACTGGTGGCCATTGGTTGATATTATACACAGTCGCCCAGACGTATTTCCATGTCAAATATCTCTTCGCGCCCATGTGGACACATGCCACATGGTCTCTGGACATGCACTTGCCAACTGACCGTTGTGGTACCGCATCAACGGCGAATATGGGGGATGCAAGTTTGTGCGAGTACGGAGTGGATTAGATGGAAGAGGGAAATCCGATCGCGGTACGGTAAGATCATGAGTACCACGTAACATGCGATCCGCCGTATCATGCACAAAATTCACTCAGGCCGATTCTTTCAGTGTTGGGTCGGCATGCTACAAAGAGTGAAGTTGGGTCCGAAATATACTACCAATTAGTAAAAGATCTGTGCCGTGCCTCCGTTAGGTTTGATGTCGGTGTTAACTGTGGATCCGACCTTTCAACCGCATGCCAGCTGGCAAACTTGATTATGATCTTTGATAATTCAAACAAAAGCGCGGGGCGGGTCTTTCCTTGGCATCGTAATCTCGTGAGCATGGATGCCATTTCCTAGGTGCTAGTGATCAGTTGACAAACGGATGCTCCAGATTCTTTTTGTTCACATGCGCCCGAAGAGAGATCTATGGGAATACATCTGGGCGACCGTGTATAACGTTCGGCTAGAAGACGAAGGGCCACTGGTCGATTTACCGCGTGATTCCATTCAACCATTTTGGTTCAAAAGTAACCATTTTCCCATCGGCATCTTTGGCAAGACAGAAGCCGAGTGTCGCAAGCATCGTAGCAACCGAACTCCGTAGGGATGCATCTGCCGTGTACGTCCTGGTCAAACGAAAATTGGTACCAACCATAGCCTTCGAAATGCTGGTCAATCACATGTGCGCGCATCATGGCAGATTCTTCTGCCAAATTCGAATGTGAAATCAGCTGGATCAGTATTATTCAGCAGGCCATCTTCATTCAGGAATCTCTCTGAAATAAAGGCCTTGGGATTTGGAAACCGGCTCTCGTCGCGAGACATGGCCCTTCCATAACTAGTGTTGAGAAGGCATTTTATGTGTCGAAAGACGTACCAAGCATTTGCAGCCACAGTTGCACCTGTTCGAAAAAAGGATCATCTGTACATTCCGGCGGTATCATATATCGTTATTAACCATCGGAATGTAATATCCATCACAGATATCACTGCCCGATGTGGGTGTGCCAGACCCCTGAGTGTCATTGAGAGTCAATCTTCCAAAACTAATCTCAGCACAAAGGAGGCCATTATCGAATGGCATCATGCCATCTGAGTGTCACCCGAATGGTTGCCTCAACACACGGCACAGCAGATCTATCGCCGAAAGTTGGGAAACGATTCGTGCCCAGAGCAACATCAATCTCGGCCTGAGCACGCTTCCATATGTGTGGGTGAAGGAACGTGGCGAGAGCGAACACCATTAGGGTTGAGCTGGTCTGCCAAAGTAGAAGAATCTAATCGAACATATTTATAGTAGCCTGAGTGTCTGTACCGTTTCATCAGAGGCTGTAGGAAGTTCAAGCGTCCGCTGACGAGTCACGATCCCGATCAACATGACGTACCATGAATAGATGATACTGATGGCAGAAATTACACGACACGATTCATCTTTTTCCTGGATTCGAGGTATTCATGAGAGGCTTTCTAGTTGTTTTCAAGATCAAACAAATGAGTTGTGTGTGAAGAATGAATTGAATTATCGTCCTCTGATCAGGATATCGATACGGCATCTCTATTGCTTTCATTGATAGCCCGTAACAATGGTTTGCTTGGCGCTTCAAGGATGAACCCACCATCCAGTTAGGGATGTGCAGCACTTTCAAAAAGAACTCCACCAGGGCAAA